>JAOUZG010038391.1:294220-314528 GCA_026289955.1 Argiope argentata | reverse complement strand
TATTATTTATCACATGATAATTTGAAATTTGTGGTTGTAGATTTCTTTTTCTTTTAGTAATTTATTTGAAAATTTAACTTCAGTTTTATTTAAATAAAAATGAAGTGAAATGTTGCCGTTTTTCAACGATAATTTCTAAAAATACTATTAAACAGAAAATATTCATACCGCTTCAAAAAATTTCAAAAAAATTGTCTTATGGATGATGCTAGTTTAAAATTATCCCTTAGATGAAGATCCCATAGATAAACCATGTATTAACTAAAGCTAAAGTTAAAATTCGATAATTTCACCTCTAGACTTTATTTATTGAACCTTACATCTATTTTTATCAAAAAACGAAATGATTAGAATCTTTCAGATTTAGAAAGATTCAGAAATTATAAGAACATTTTGGAACAAACTAGTAATAATAGAACCAAGTAAAAAAAATTAATCAACTGCTCGAAACGGCCTCTACGCTATAGATCTGTATGCTCGCTGACCAATAGTTATGTCACATTAACAACATGGCACCGTTACTCCTACTCCTACAGGGAGTCGACAACAGATCATATGAACTGGAGAAGAAATGAATGGCACTATATTCTTTTCTCTGAAGAATCCCGTTTCTCTGTTTATTCTGATAATAGGCGCATTTTTATCTTTAGGAAACGAGGCACGAAAATTTAAGATTTGGCGGTGTGAGAGTGGTTGTCTAAGTCGGCAGCTCCATTGAGGGGCACACCATTCTACATATCATTCAAAATGAAGCTCTGACTCGTCGCCGGTATAGGGATGAGTTTCTGATACCTATTTTCGTCCCTTGGAGATGACTTCATGTTAAGGGACGACATCATGCTAACTTAATGAATTATTTCTTTTTAGAGGAAAGAATTATACGAATGGATTGACCAGAGTGTTCTCCAGACACGAACTCAGTCGCGTATGTTTCAGACGTTCACCGCAGACAAATTTCTTGACAACTTACATCCCCTCAAACTCCCCGAGAACTGGAAAGGGCTCTGTTGAGAAAGGAGACAGAATACCCCAGCTCCTCAATAATAACCTCATTGACTCGATGCCTAAAGGTGTTCAATGTTGCTGGTCTTCCAGGGAAACCATATCATCTACTAAAAATGATTTTCGTTTCAGAAAACACTTTTTTTTTCTCATATGCACAAATTGTGTTTTTCCCCTTTTGTACCCAAATGTTCAATTAAACGCATTATTTTCTGCCAAACAAAATGCCATTTTTATCTCATATAGCCTACTACATCTGTCGATAATGCATCAATCATTCAAGCAATTCTCCAGATACAATTTTTTATCATTTTTTGTCATCTTTCTTTCTTTTTATATTCTTTTAGAAACTCTAAGCACCATCAAACGCATACTATTTGAACTGTAGATAAAGGGATGCAGTCTCATATAATTCTCTAATCTAATAACAATCAAAGAAATCTCTTGTGATGATGTTCTCGTTAAGTTTCTAAATGAAACGTAAATTAAACTGTTAACACATTGGCAGCCGACCCCACGAAAACATTGTTCTCTGAGTTCGTGAATTTTCCGCTACGGTGCCGCCATTCAGCCGTTAAATGACTCGTAGGTCACCGGCTGTCAGTGGGTTAAACTATCTGAATTTCGAGAATTTCCACTAAATGTAAAATTTATCACTAACGTTTTCTTCTTCTTATTTTTTTATTTTGTTAATGTTTTTATTTTTTAAAACTATATTTGCTCAAATAAAAAATAATTCTTCTAAGCAAGAGTAATTAAAGTGTGGTCTAATATTATTGAATGAAGATAATTGATTTTACATGTTTTACATATAAGGATCAAACATATCCACGCATCATTATTTTTGCTAATGAAATTTCATATTTAAATTCCAATATAAATATTCTGATTAACTCTAAACAATATTTCAAAATCCATATATGTAAAATTCAATGGCAGTATGTTTGTTTGAATAGTATGCATTTCTACACCCCTTAATATAAATAAAGAAAATTTGGCATACATGCTTTTAATTAGCTCCGATATTAAAAATATTCTGCAGCCAACTAAAGAGAGTGAAATGGGTATAGAATTATTTTAAGTTTTTTAGCCACCTATTTGAAATATATTATTGCCTAATTTATCTTTACTCCTTCTTAAATTATATTATTTACAGTGACATAAATTTCTTTTTCGTACGAGTAACTCTCCGTTATTATCAATAACTTTTATAAAAGGATATCTTTCAAGTTACATTAAAGTTAAATATTTTAAAACATTTGAAGATAATGAATATAAAAATTAAAAAAGTGTATGACGTAAAGTTATATGTGTTTTACTTTACATGTGTAAAGGAAATATATACTCATGTATTATATACAGTATGCGCCAAAATTTATAATACTGAAATTCTCAACACATGAGACACACGATTGCATTTGTCGACGAGGCATAGATCCAGCTACACACAATCCCAGTAAAGAAAAGAAGTTGTGTTCTTCAGTAGCTGTTGGAAATGAATCTCACGAAGGTGGAAAAATTATTTATAGGTGAGCATTATTTCCGCTCATACGGAAGCGGTCGTGAAGGTGGACCGAGTTTGAAAAGAGTGGCAGAACAACTCCAAGAGAAGTTTAATGAGACCTTTTAGTGCGTTATCGAGCCATTTATACGGGATTTGAGAATATTCTGTCGTGCAAGGAATATTCAGACTATGGTATCAGAATAGACAATGGTATCAACAGAACGGTCATACCACTCGAGCATCGCTAGGTATGTTGCAGGAAAATTTTCCCGGACGAATCATTTCACTTGGTACTGATTTCCCATTCCCGCCATCTTACCCCACCTGATGCCTATTTGCGGGGAATGTTAAAGTGTGTTCAACTGTGAAAATAAACCAGTACCTGTGTCTGCATTATGCGAGAAAATCATATCTTTATGCAGAAGTCTCCAGTAAACTTTGTTTCCAGTTTTTGAATGAATACTACCTATATGTAGGCGTTGCATACTTTGAACACTGGCATCACGCATACTGTCGTATATCAACACATTGAAAGTGTGAGTGTTTGCATATTAATTACTTTTTGGAAAAAATAAATTTACAGATGACAATAATGAAATTCTGTTCATCTATCCATTTCAATACTGAATGCCAATTCTTTCTATTTCCGAATTCTTTTTTAATTCTTTTTTGACACAGTCTTCCTACTTATTTCATATCTTTCGAAACTAGTCTCCCTTTACGACTTTTTTTCTATAAAGAATACAATGGATTTATTTTTCAATTCTTCGGTGTATATCAGCTTTTTAGAGGCTGTAAATATTTGGTTGAATCTGAATTCAATTTTTTTTCATTGAATTAATGGTTCCCTACACACGCGTTTCACAAAACACTGCGGTGATAAATGTTGCATAGAATTTTTCGTGAAATGAAATAAAGCTCTAGCACCTCGTTGTTCGTCGATATTTTTTTTCGCAATCAGCAATGATCTTGGAAGCAGAGCATACGAAAGGAAAAATAAGAGGTAATTTTTTGTTCCATAAATGGATAAAAATTTTAAACCTCACTAAGAAATCTTTATGAAATCAAAGAAACGACAGCTGAAGAAACACATTATCAGGATACTACAAACCAGCATATTAATAGAGAAAATAATTTGTACATTCATTTTAAAGTTTTATACATTTCATTTTTATATATTACAATTATATTGTATTTAAAGTAAAGGTTGTTTTAAACACCCAAGCAAGACCACCTCATGAATCGAACAATGAACCTTTCAATCATCAGTCAAACTGTAAACACTCGACATTTAGTTAGTGCTAGTAAAATTTAAAATGTCTTGACTATTAATATCACATGGGATGACGACCCTCCAAGATAAAATATGTATTTATATATATCAGCAAACAATTGAATTAAATCTACTCAATCAGTGGCAATATATTTTAATGGGTTGTAACGGCAATAATAATATCAAAATATTAATTATTATTTTAATAAAATCAAAATATTATTTCATTTGTATATATATTCCTTTCACATCTGTATAAATTTCTTGTTGAAAACTGTCTCGTAACACCATTGTTACTAGGGAAGGAGTGATGTAGCAGCTATATCTGTGCATTTGTTCAGCTATATCTGTATTATTATTTCTGAATATAACAGCGTCACAGGGTATGAATTGAACAGTTTCACTTTTAATTGTTTTTCATTCATTCCATTATTGTTTCAGGCTTATAGTAAAGTAGGAAGCTTCCTAAAAATTGTGAAAATAGCAGATTGCAGAAACAGTAACTGTAAAGTGGGAAACACAAACTTAACTGGAAACTTCCTGAAAATTGTGAAAATAGCAGGTTCCAAAAAATAGCAGTCTTTTCTCAGTGAACTTTCCGGATCCCCTGGCGGTGAAACTTCATTACCCAAAACGACACCAATTTAAAAAATCGCAAGACAATTTTCAGCAGAGTAAAACTTGTAACCGGGACGATGAATGTCAACAATTGTAAGCTTGTCAGAAAATAAAACAAACAAATTAGCCTCAAAATGATTTACTGGACAGAAATTTCAATATTTAAGATCCATAAATCACCTCGTAACTGTCCACTGGGGTTTTTTTTGTATGTTCGTGTACGTACGTGTGTGCTTAAACATACTTTAATTGATGCTTAGCCTAATAGAAGAAGCTTGAAATCTAACTCCGATTTATTTCAGGACTATTAAGTGCGGAGAAAAATCGGTAAGATATGAGTCAATCTACCAAGCGACACAAGAGCAAAAGAGACCAGATATTTCCCTTCAGTGATTTTAATAGGAGATTTCGAGGGGGATTTCTAAGACACGTGTAGATTTAGGAGAGGAAATTTTAGGTACCATTAAAGGTATGTTGTAAGCTATATAATATCTTTAAAAACATGTATTTATTCCTTCACTCACAGAATAAGAAAATACTGAAGTTAGCAGTTTTATAGAGCGCGTGTATAATTAATTAAATAAAAAAATTGGAAATATGACCTGAAAATAAAAGAATTGTTATTTTTTTCTATTTGTGTTAATATGGGATAATTTAAGTAAACCAACTTATTATATATTATTTATTATATATAAATACATTGGTGAAAACTTACTAATATACTTTTACATCGATGAATAATTTATATGGCTTCCCTTTATTTTGTTATTTATCTGTGAAATAAATATTAAGATAACTTTGTTCACTTTTATTTGAAAAATATCTGAAATATTTTTTTTAAATTTGTGTTTTGTATTTAGCTGTAATGTGCAATTGTTGCAATTATAATAATACATATTTGAAGGTAATTAAATGTCTTATTTAAAGTCCCAATTCAGTCATAGTCAATTTAAAAACATTTGAATTTGCAATTTTCATATAGGTGTTTGATAATTCATGGCATCAAATTTTGTGTAATGTAAAAAATTGAATAGTCTAAATCAATGTCTACCACATATTTCACTTATTTCAGTGCGAATAATCAAATTCAACAGTATGAGTAACTCACCAATTACGCCTCAGTTGACAAAGAAATTCTATGCTTGCTCGTGCTGTGGTTTTGTATGGGTAGGAAAAAAAGTATTTGCACCTTACATGAAAGTTAAAAGAAAGAAATCTGTTAAAAATTACTTATAAAAAACAGAAATGTTACAAAGGTTTTCGTTCTTTCTCGCAATCTTCCCGACATCAAAATAAAGGAATTCAACAATGAAGCATTAGTTACTTTAAAAAGAACCGATCCGATTGTCTTAAACAACACGTTTGTTCCAATTATCAAAGAAACAAACTGTATAAGATGCGCTACAATCAAAAGTTTATTATATATCTTCGCCAAATACGTTTCTTTCTTTGGGCTCAAATTCTGTTTCACTTTTATTTTCTTCTTTCTGTCATTTCCTATTAGAGGCATTGTTTCAAAAAGTAAAGAGAAAAATAATAAAATAATTCTCTTGACAGCGTAAGAGTTTGAGTTTTTCTACAGATTAATCATTGGAGGGTTTTTTTTCCCCTTTAGATATATAAAATCTTTTTATCTTGAATCTCATGCGTTCACAACTGGACTCATTTGTCAGGTATAGGATCTGATCCTGTGCAAAGAAATTCGGTAATTTATCTATAAAGTAAGAAATCGAAGCATAATTTCATTCTATACAGCAAGATCTAAAAGTTCAGGTTTTAGCGTATGAAGTAATAAAACGAGAGATGAAATTTTGCTTAGTTTGAAGACATAAAAAAAATTGGGAGAAAAAAAAACTTCCTAAGGAATGCATTTCTTCATTTTCTGCAATTTTTCTGTTTCGATTATGTTTAATTAAGTGTGCGGGGAAATGAAGATAATTGTGATCCGTGCAGTGGAAGCGACAGGATGAGTGTTTTGGTAACATTTCTTTAATGATTACATTTCACACAAAACAAACACAAAGACGACAATAACGCGCGCACCTCTTACAGAAAAGCATGTCATATCATTTTAATAACAACTGCAGAGCACTATGGGATACGTATGAAATTAGGTGCCGTTATCTTTTATCCAAGAGAGAAGATTGAGCAATGTAACAGCTACAAAGAAAAAAATTATATAAATATTGCTAATAGGTATCACTAGATAGAATATTCTAAAGTATGTATGCTATGTGCTACATACTTTAACATAGAATGATCATTATATATATTCTAATAAGAATATATAAAATATTCTATTCAAACAAGAAAAGAAAAAATAATAATAATCGAGAAACGAACCTCTAGTTAGAAAAATTATTGCGTGAAAACGCTTAAGGTTGCTTTGGCCATCTTTATTTTATTTTTAAACTTGTGTATAGTTTTTTTATAAACAATAATTGTCAAGCAATCAGTAGATGTTTTCGCCTGAATGTTGATATTCATGTAATAGTCTTCCCGGTGAATGCCAATATTGACTGGATAAGAATATCAACATCCTTTCTATTATATTGATTTTCTCTTACTTCGGTATTTTAGGTAAACATATATACAAGAAAGTACAAAATGGTTTAAATATTGATATAATAGTAATAAATAAAGAAAATTTAAAGAAAATGATGTTTAAATAAGGCTTTAAAAAGTACTAGTTCAATATCATTTTCAGCACTGAAATATGAAAAATTAATAAGAATAGAGAAATCATTGCATAGGATTAAAATTCTTATCATTGTAATGATAATCTTTTTTTATTGTTAGAATGCACTATGGAGGTTTCCGGGTAAAAATATGCTACGAATTTATTGATAGAAAACATTACAATTTCTGTTAATTTTTTACTCAAAACTAAATAATTTTTTTTCCAAAACCTTCCTCATTAAGTATTTACTAGCCCAAGGAATAACTTCTTGCTTAATTTTAAAGCTCCATATATAATAGTGGCTCTACAGGATATGTAAAATGATATTGATTTTTTTAAGCATCACGACGTCTTGCAACAATTTACAAATAAAATCAGATATATAAACTTTGTCATTTAATAATAACATATAAATTTCTTTCCTATGCTAGAAACCAAAATATAAATAATTTTTGTTAAAAAAATTATGTTGCGCAAATTATGTTCGAAGTATAAAATAAGTAAAAATTCGGGAAAAAAAAGTATTTTGTTGCAGAAATATGTTTTTTAACATTGAATAAATAGTCCACTATGTTCATTGTTCTTGAAATTTAATATTCTTTTTTTCTATGAAATGCACAGTATACTATTCAAGAATGCAAAAAAAAGCCTTTGCATAAATTTTGATGCGGCAACCTAATAAGATATGTACATTTTGTGACTTAAGCATCCATTTATCTTGCACCCTAATTATGAACTATTGAGGTCTGTTTTAGAAATCCATAAAAAACCCTTTTCTTTTATAAAATTTTAAAAGTGCCTGCTTTATCATTACGAAATACAATGCATATTTTGCAATAATTTTTCTGTTTATAGAAAATTTTACACCCTTATCATAGACTAAAATGGAAAAAAGCTTTAATATTGGAAATCTAAAACTAAATTTTAGTTTGAAAGTGAGAAAGAAACCATTTTCATCATATCAGTGTGGCAAGGTGAATGAAGTGCATCTGACATCTGAGTTTTTTATGTCTCACGTCAGCTCCAAATATCGAACCAGAAGATTTGACGGAATAGCAAAAAACAATAATAATAATAATAATAAAGTTTTTGTTGTGAACATGTATTAAACACGTTATGATACCTCTGGATTTAATTTCCATCCCATTTACTTCCTTATTTTTATCTTAAATTATTCCATATTACCTTATTTTAAAATTTTCTTTTATTTTATGCTCCAAATCTCTCTTTTTTTATTTAATTATTTCTAAAACTGACTCTAAAAAAGAATTCTAAGACTATAATTCTCACTGTACAACCATCCTTATGATTAAAAATAATTCCTAACATCCACACTTAACCTCCAAAGATACCCGATTTCTTTCCTAAATCAACAATTTTAAAAAAATCAATAAAAGTAATTCTTAGTCAAAGTTCCTGAGAAAACTCATACTTTCGCTGTCACGCTCTAGTTCCACCTTTGGTTCCTATGAATAAATCATTCCCTCCCGTGGAAAAATAAATGGAAATTAAATTCCCAATATCTCTACTTCTAGGTCACTTATGTACAAAATTTTGTCACTAGAAGGCAAGTTAGCTCTAAAAAGGAAACATCTACAAATGGAAAAGTGAACGATCCATCTCCTTATGTTGCTTGCTAAGCTGTGGCAAAAAAAGTAATTTAACTGGGTTTTAACGCGGAATGGTTGTTAATGCTCTGAGCATCGGGATCAGTACCAGTACTTGTGAAGTGTCCAAGAGCAGCCGCTATTAATGTTTACAGAGAATGGAATACTAAGCATAATACCGGGTCTCAACGCCAGACCTGAGGAAGTCACAAGGTACTGAATCCTCGAGCTAAAAGATAGCTTGACGGAGCTGTTCAGTCCAATATATGAGTTACAGTATGTCAAATAATGAGGAATCTTAATCAATTACGAACGCCTTTGAATGATATGTTCGTCTCACATTACACTGTAAAGGCTGGGGAAGAAAAGAACCTGTTTGAAAATCTCCTCTTTTTGAACAAGAAAAGAGATCTCCCGTTCGCTAAGGAGAGCAAGAATTTGTACAATAGATGACAGTAAAACTGTCCTGTAGTTCGATAACAACATACAGATGGAAAGATGCGAATATGGAGAAAACGGTATAGAAGCATGGATGCCAACTACATTGCCGGAGCACTTAAAGCTGGTGGTAGAAATGTTATGGTTTTGCAAATGCTTTCTTTGCATTGTATGGATCCTATTATTCCTGAACATCTGAATGCCCAAGGGTGTATAAGTGTTGGCTCAGATCAAGTGCATCCTATTATGTTGATAGCATATCCTGTTAGTGAGGGTTACTTTCAGCAAGACTATGCCATTTTTTAAACAGTTGTTATTGTCGTTAGAGAGTTCGAAGAACATGAAGTATCATTTACTTTGCTTCTTTTGTCCACAGAATTACCAGATTTCAATCCAAGTGAGAATTCGTGGGATGAGATCGAACGAAACATAAGGCAGATGGATCCAGTGCCATCAAACCTTAAGGAATCAAAAAGCGTAATTGATCGGATATGGTCTCAATTACCATTTACCAACATCTCATAGAATTTATGCCAAGAGTAATTCACTCAGTGTTTAGGGCAAAAGAGGGTCCAACATCATTGTAGGGATGGTCAAATTAATTTGGCTGCTCAATATATTTGCATGACGATTCTTAAAATGTAAATGTTGATATTAAACAAAAATGTTCGTCTTTAATACTGAAAGAAAAATAATAAGAATCAGAAGTATATTAATAAAAAGAAAACAAAAAAGTGGTATTAATATTGTACGGAAATTTCAAAAATATTGGTTTAAAGCCTTGAAAAAATCTCAAAGAAGGAAAAATCATGAATAGTAGGCCACAAAACATATTCTTATTTATGACTCCCCCTTCAGGGAGGACACCTACAAATGAGGATGAGATTATTCCAGAATGGTGGTTGGATCTCTCCAACCTGAAGAATCCATGAAAAGTTGGGTGTTTGGTTCATCCCACCTCCTTAGAGAAGGGTTGTACTGCGGCAGGTGATAATCCTTAGAACTCAATCACACTTGCCCCGAATGTTGCTGTTGTGGCGGTCCGGTAGTTGAGTATTTATTACCCATGAATCTTCGGGCGGATAGGAAAGTCAATGATAAGATTTATTTATGGTATTATTATTATTATTTGCTTTTTAATTTTTTATTTAAACTAAGAAGATAATATTTTTTTCTGCAAATTACTATTTGATTTTTTTCTAAATCTTTTCTCTCTGAAGTCCTGAAGTTTACAACTGGGTTTTTAAATCTTATATAAATGTTTGATATCGGAAGTCGACTTTTTCAAGGAAAAGGTTGTAGTAAAATTTATTAAAAAAAAGAGGGAACTTTCTGATGAGTTTTCCATACGGCAATATTTTAGTGTTCAATTCTCAGTGGTCTCTCAGGCGAAATTCTGTTTATTTTGCAAAGGAAAAAATGGGAAAGCAAATGTTTTTCTCTACTTTCTGCGCGCGGTGTTTGCGTTTCGGTTTAATGAAATTGAAAAACAGCAGAAGCATTTTGGAATAGATTTTTCGTTCCAAATATGATAAGAACAAGAATAATGTGGACTCGTAAAGTGAAAGTTTCATTTCACTTAGGGACTGAACGTTGTGAATTTTTCAATATAAAATATGTTCCAGGAAAGTCTAAAAATAAATTTGAAATTGTTTTTGGCAAAAAAAAAAAAAAATTCTCGAAAAGCAATTTTTTTCGTTTTAGAAATAAAAATTCTACATTTAACCTAATAAATATCATATATAGTTAAAAAATTAATTTAAAATATTGAATAAATTTATTTAATATAAAAATCACTTAATAAATAAATGGAAATATTATTTAATAAGTAAAAATTATAGAAATCAATAAATAGTATTATATTATAGTGCAATGAAAAAGCAAAAATAAACTCACTCGCGACTTAAAAAATTTTGTTATTGAGCTTAGAATTTGTGACAACTCAACTCTGCTTTGTTGATTTGATGGGATAAGAAAATTTGATATTCGCATTAGCGTTATTTCTGTTAATCGTCGAAAGTTATATTTAAATGTTTTAATTGTAAATACTAAATTTTTGCAAATTGCATTATTTTAACAAGAACACGCGTATTGTGTGACGACAGACTTGAAAATAATAAATTTGACTTGGCAAATTAAATTGGAAATGTTTCTTGAAAAAACATTTCTTGGACATAATTTTTTTTTCATTTTGCGATAAATAGTTCACTTCGTTTAACTATGATCAGTATCATATATAGTTAAAAATTTAATTTTAAATGTTTAATAAATTTATTTTACATAAATATCACCTCATGAATAAATGAAAATATTTGTTAAGAAGTAAACATTATTTAAATCAATAAATAGTATTATAGTAAATTCTCATCTTTTTAAAAATTCCTTCTTATTTACATATTTTAAATTGCCTTTTTCTGTTTGTTACCATTTGCATTTTTGCTAACAAATTTTACCATACTTAATTAATATTAACTATTTTTTTATTATTTTGTGGATTATTTTTATTTTCTTAGTAATTCATTTACTTCTGTTATCCTATTTTAACTAAAAAACAATTTTTCCAACAGATATAAAAGGTTTCTAACATTCATTAAAACACAATACTATTTATTTAGAATCTGAATAGAAGCTTTGGATTTTATATTGATCGAAACCCAAAAGAAAGTAATGAATGAAGACGCAGTAAATTAAATCAAGTAAAGTTTTCTTATTTATAAAATAAGGTAGAATATTAAAAATATCTTTACGTAAATAAACGGATCTCATTAATCATCGTTGGACACACTACATGAAAGATTCATTTAATTCCCTATAAAGCTTTCAAAGAATCATTAATTTCAAAAAAGAGAGCGGCTAAATATTTTCAGCCATTCCTGTGGAAAAGATATAGATGATAAAAGGCTTTGAAAAAAATAGCACCAGAATAAAACTTCGATATAATGTTTGCTTAAAATGTTACAAACTAAAAAGAAGTTGAGAGTTTTCCTCTTACATTTTGATAGTATTCAATTTTTCTCTTTCTTAAAGTTTAATATTAGTTTTTGTATCGCTTTTTCGCCGTTAATTAATTTGAAAACCATGGTTAACGGGATTTTGTTAATAATTTTGAGCAGTGATTGATTAAATTGATTAACGCATTATCACATCGCATTTTTAAATAATATTTTATAAGCTTGTTTTACTGGTATGTAATTTGTACTCATTCTTTAGTATTCCATTTCTTCAACGTCCAATTCTTTTCAAATCAACGTTTTAATTTTTTTATTCATCGATTGTCTATTATATTCATTTAATTAAAGAATATAAAGGTCTATAATGCATACTTATCAAGTATTAAAAATGGCTATTTTTTCATAGGCATTTAAATCTGACCATATATAACTATTATCATATTAATATTATAAATAAACCTGAGTTATAAGGATTTGTAGCTAGTGAAGGTCGCGGTACAAACATGCGACATTTGAGCCACTAGCCGAGCGATATACCGTTCAAGCAAAAGGGACCCTTCAGCTTGAAGGATATTATCTAGCTTATAAGGCTGACGCTACAGTACTCCCCTACCAGTGAGTCGGACGGGAGACGAACGATTTGGTGCGTCGAGTTAGCAACGGCTTTTTGTTGAGTAAGAGACGGCTTTGGTGCGTTGAGTTAGCGACGGCTTTGTTGGCTGGTAGATGGCGCCACGACTTTGCGGAAGGCTGCGTTGTCAAGGTCACCAATGTAGCTAGTGAAGGTCGCGGTACGAACATGCGACGTTTGAGCCAGTAGCCGAGCGATATACCGTTCAAGCAAAAGGGACCCTTCAGCTTGAAGGATATTATCTAGCTTATAAGGCTGACGCTACAGATTAAATATTATTACTTGATAAATAACATTGAATATCAAGTATAAATTAAATTTTTCACAAACAGATTAATTCGAATCAATTTGACTGGTAAAGTAATATATTAATGAATATTGATAACCAGTAATTTGTATAAGATGCTCTATCCATATAGCGTAATGATTTCTATTTATTTATCTTCTAGTCGCTTTTGACGAACAATTGACTCTCCTAGCACAATTACAGTTCAATCGTTTACATATAAATCCATACTCATAATTCAATTAACAAAAATGAAAGTTAACATCATTGTTGTTGTGTCAAATGGCACTTGTCATGGACAAGCCCGCTGCTGAACCCAGCAGCAGATTTAAGCCGAATGAAGCGTCTCTTGTATTTGAGTAGCGCCAACTAGGGCTAAGAGTACGACTTTGCTACAAACTCACCACATTCGCTTGCACAACCCCTTTTTACAGGGGGGCACATTTACACATCTCACAGATAGCACACAGAATAACAACCATGCCCGAACCGGGACTCGAACCCGGGACTTCCAGAACACGAGGAAGACGCGCTACCTCTGTGCCAGCAAGCCGGCTTAACATCATTATTAAGTTATCAATCATTTTAATTGCCTTATCAATACTTTGTTCATTGTGCTTATAAGTAAGTCTAATAAAAACCAATCCTATGGCATGATATCGCTAAGAAAAGTTTAAATACCCAATGAAACTCCCTTCCAGCTTACTCTGTTTTTGAATCTTGCCTTTTTTTATTCCTCTTGTAAACAGTGCACATGTTAAACCAAAATATTCTTCTTTAGCTTTCAACAATGCAAGAAAATTACGCGTTAAAATATTTAATGAAACAATTAAAAGAATTTCAATTCCAAGGTAGCAAAGTAATGTGTTGTTGAAATTTAATCAAAAAAATATGTTTTAAAAATTACCAAAGTTTAGGAAAACTTTGCAAAACTATTCAATTTGCATTGTTAAAAAGACAATATTTTAAACTTCGAAATTCTAGAAAATTAGTTTTTGTACAGTATTTTTGTAAATGAATATGAGAAAACAAAAATTTGCCCAATTTATTATTATTTAAAATTCTTTAAAAAATCGCCCTATGCTGCTCATTTTCACTCTTTAAAAAATATATATCCCAAATTTGACAGTTATAAGCAAAACAATCTAATCTGTAGAGTATAATGTTAACATAATCATCTTTATTATTTATATACATAACATGTGCATTATTGATAACTAACCCTTTGCACCCGAAAAAGTAATTTGATGCAAACTCCTTCAGCTAACACAAGAATTTGCTTTTTTCCATGAAGACATATTTACTATGGTTTTAAGCTTAATTTTACCAAATAATTGATCACCATTCTTTATGTAATTTTCCAACAATAAAAAATTAAATAAAACGTGAAAAAGATGCACCATCTTGAATGGGGAGTGAGAATGACAATCCGAGTGCAAAGGGTTAAAATTTCTAATGTTTAAGCTAAATTTAATCCATAATATAATAGACAAATATTTTTTATGAATTGTCTTCAGATTACAAAATTTATTCAAAGATAACCGACCCTTTATATAATAATAATTGACCAACGATTGGAGATAATCGATCAAAATTATAACTAGAAATTTTGCATTAATAATAGATTTTCAATATTTTAAAAAAGAAATTTCTTTCATGTTTTATCAGATGTAATCAACATCTGTCAATCATGAACAAAATGGTAACATTCAACCATATTAGTATATCATTAAAAAACATTAGTCATCGAATTTTGAAGTAATCAATACCAAACATGCAATGGATGGCGATAAAATTTTGTATATTGCAACTAAAAAATATCAGTGAAAAAAAATAGTAAATAAAAGTCATACAAAAAAGATTGAACAATGAAAACCTTCAAAGAACATGTAAAGCATTTTTGTTTTGTTACGATGAAAAATATTTTTAAAAAATTATTGCGCCAATTTTATGACAGCAGAAATTATTTACTCCTATCGAACTGTAAATGGTGAAGCAGAAATAAAAACAAGAGAATTTCTAAAGGAAGAGGAAACTATTTCTTCAAGCAACAACGGATCCAAAGGTTGAAAACATATTACACTTCAAAAATTTACTTTAAACTCTCAAAAACTTCTGAAGATTGTGTCGTGGATTAAACAAAACTAATGTCATGTGCATTATTCACATTATTCCCAAGTTATCTATTTTACTGTATATAATGACTATAAAAAATAAAAATGAGACCGGTAACTGCTTTGAATATTAGTACCAAGGAAGAGTTTCAACTTCTTGCTTATATTTACAACTGAATGATTAACTGACTTCACTATTCGCATAGATGTTGAATTGCAATTCCAACTTCTCAACTTGCTTTCCATATTTATTTTTTTTGTATTTTAAGTATATATTTTTCGGCCATTTTTCTTATATTTTTAGTGCCTACTTTATAGACTAAGTATATTCTTCTGTTATTTGCAGCTTTAAAATATTCTTCTTCTATTATTTGTAATTTTAAATATTAATAATATTATTTTATTTGTTATTTGTAATATTATATAAAAGTGTATAGTATATTTTATGTATTACATTGCGTGTATTTCCTGTATTTATTTATTGTATTTGTTATATTTATTGTGTAATATTTATTGAATTTGTTGTATTGTTTACAAGTATTGTATTGCAAAAGGTGTATTTATAGTTTTATTTTATTTATGAAGTCTATTGTAGTTTCTCGTTTATTTACTTTTTTATATTGCTATTTTTAATTTTAAACATTAATAAAATAATTTTCTGTTTTTTGTAGTTTTAAAGCAGGTAAAAAATATATACATTCTTACTCTCTTAACTTACTTATTATGATTTGTTTGAAAATGAAACCAATAATTAAATTTAAATACTTTTATTAAAAACCAGCTTTGTTTTGTTCTTTGCCGAAGAGGTAACAAAATGCCAGCTTAGAAATTATCTCAGAAATAATAATAAGAAAAAATTTTGAATCTTAAATTTGGACCAGATGATACCACGGGAATCTTTCATCTGTAGCAAACAAATCTATTTACACTCTTGTAACAAGAATTTTTTAAATATTGATAATTTTTTAATTGTTATTTGTAGTTTTAAATAAAAGTTTGTTGTATTGTTTATTTGTAGTATTATTTGTATTTATTTTATTGTATTATTTAAAGGTTTGTTGTATTAGCTATTGTATTTGTTGTGTTTATTGTATTGTAACAGTTATTGTGTTTGTAGGTTTTGTAATTTTATTATTTTTAGTTTTATTTTATTTATATCGTTTATTACATTTGTTGTTTTATTAGCTTTAGTTTTATTTTATTTAGGTACTTTATTGTATTTGTAGTTTTATTGTTATTTGTGATTTATTTATCATTGATATTTTTAGATTTAACTATTAATAATATGATAATAATTTTCTGTCAGCTTAGTTTTAAAATATGAAAAAAATATGAGTTCTTACTCCATTAAGAAACTTATTTTTTTTCTTTGGCTACGAGAATGCAAAAAGCTAACATATAAATCAATTTAGAAAGAAAAAAGTATTTGAATCTCAAATTTAGATCAGATGACACCATGCCAACCGTTCATCTGTAGCAAACAAATTCATTTACTGTCTTGTGATAAGAAGGTTTCTTATCAGCAGACCTAACATGAAAACATGAAATATTTGTGTTGAAAACTGACGGAACTAGTTAATTTAGAATAAGTTATATGTTCAAGAAGACCATCTTTCTTTCTCAGAAAAGTTATACAGCAAACGAACACGAAAATTATACAAGATATTGCTAAAAACTAGATTACATTTTTAAAGTACATAGATTTTTAAAAATTTTTTGGGTAGCTGACAAAAAATTAAGGAAATGAAGAGTAAAATGAATATTGCAAAGTAGGGCTTCTAATTATAAATAATAAATTTATCAAAATTTGATCATAAAAACATCTTGCTGAAGAAACCATATAGCCATCGCATACATGAACTAAAAATTTTAATGACTATTAATTCAAGAAAACTAGCTAATCGGCAAAGGCATCTAGTTTAGATTAAATTCTTGCAGAATTTAATCTCTCTGAAAAGAATACTTATACAATTATTCAATATAAAATACATATGCAAAACGGTTTGATTTGCAGGGCACCATTTTGCACACACACACAATCGTCTTTATTATTAGCGAAAACATATTCAGTTCCATTACATCTAGGTTAATGAAATCGCATCGAGTGCTGAATAACAATCCCAAATAATTCAACCTCGAATATCTTTTTCTTCGTTAAATAGTTTAATATCAAACTGAATGCATTCTGTCCCCCCAATAACTGAAGGAACTTTGAACACAATAGGAAGTATATTACTCGACAATAATAGAACCAACCATTGAATTAACCACTAAATAATTATATGTTTGAAATCCTGGTTTAGCTTATAATGAAAACTGTTAAACAGATTCATTCAACAGTTCTTTCATGTTATGGTTCTATCAATTAAAAAATGCTATTTCTTTTGCGCACTAAGCAATGTTTAGTAGACTGGAAACAAATTAAATTCAAGGTCTATGTTGGTTTAGTTGATCAATACAGAAGAATACCTGATGGATTTTCTTGTTCTCAGAATGCAGGGTATTTGGATTGCATTATGTATTTAGAGTGTGTGGATTTTATTATTATGAAAATGAATTCGAAGTGGTACACAAATATCTTGACACTCATTCTTTATCACATCAACAGAAAGAAGCAGATAGGCGTTAACATAGTTATAGGAATACTGGCAGTCTGTGTACTGCAACTTGTACTTTTGTGATTATCAATGCAACAATTCCAACATGTACAAATATTGAAAGTGAAATTCTGTATGGATATCGACATTGATGGACGAAGATACTGATTTCCCCTGACTAAATTTTGTTAAAAATTTGATAGAAATCTACAAACTTAGGAAAAAAAATTAATCGAATTTCGTGCTTATAGTTCATTGCAGTTTTTGTTGTCATCCATTACATAGATATAATAGAATCAAAAAGATGAGAAGTGTGGAGATACATCACAATCTCCTCTTACATTTACTTTCACACTTGCAATATTTTCTCTTTACATATTTGGTATCTGATAAATCACAACCACAAATTAGCTACTCTAATCGGTGAGAAGACGTACGGAAAAATATTAATGACCAGACCGCCGCAATGGTAACACTTACGGGAACTGTGGTTGAAACCTTAGGCCTGTCATCGGCCACGATACAACCCTTCCTTACGGAAGTACATTTCGTCATTGAGGGAGGAGCCTGATCCTCACCTTCTCATGTACCCAAAAGTGTGGCTGGAAACAACCACCGTGCCGGAAGCTCCTCATTTTCACCTACGAAGTGCTCCCCCTTAGGATAGGGAATTTGATGAAGTAAGAATTGGGTGTATATGAGAAAGGGAATTCAATGTTTATTTTCGGAATAAAAGTAAATATTGTAGAAACCAAAACCAAACAGACGAAGAGTAGACTGTAACAAATGAATACATTCAAAATAAAATAAAATATAAATTTTCGCTTTATATAAAATCAGTCAATATTTCTTTAGTCTTTAAATTAATTTTAATTAATTTTTTTCAGGTTAATAGTTAATAATAATAAAATAAACTTATCTTCTTTCATAGCTTCGAAATACTTATATAATTAAACTGAAGAAATGAGGCGTAAATATCACTTTTAAATCCCTTTTTAATCTTAGAATTCAAAAGATATTCATTAAAATAAATTCAATGGTACCATTATTAGAAAATATCTATATAAAAAACTTGCACAATTGTAATTTTTGAAAAATTACTTAGCAGTGTAATTGAGCTAAAAAGTAATAAAATTAATTAAGTTTGAATAAAAATTATTAAATGGAGATAGTTGTTTTTAATTATTTACGGGGATATAATCTTTAAATTCAAACAATATTAAAATCGTTTAAACTGAAAGAACTTTTTCATTCTCTTTTAACACATGAGATTTTAAAACATTGTTTAAAAGAGAATAGAGCTTAAATAACAAAGCTATTTTTATCAAAATTCTTTGTAGCCGAATATTCTATACATCTATATTAATTAGATGCTTAAAAACTATGCAAATTAAAATATTCTAAAGAGATTAAGAGTTCCAGTTATAAAAATCCCTCATAAAAAACTTCTTTAAAAAAATTCAGAAAATTATAAGAAATAGAATTTTTATATAATTTATATTTCATGCAAAAACTGTCTTTTAAAAAAAGATTTTATCCAAAAAAATTTTTAGTTTATTTGAACCTCTAATGCGCTATTGTAGTATAATAATACAATCTGTTTAATTCGTCTGTTATATAATAATGAATAATTATTAAAACTATTAAAAAAATTATTCTTCATTATATAACAGCTACAGTACGCGCAAACATACAAAAAAATATTTAATATTGGCGCCATGTTCACGTGTATTGAAAAATATCTGAAATAGAAAAAGTTATAGCCGTAAAATAAATTAAAAAAATATTTTTTTCAATATGAAAGAAAAGATTATATAAAATTAAAATTCATATCATTAATATCTCGGCTTATTACCCATAGTCCTATTTTTAAGTTTTAAATTTGTGCAAAAATGTGAAGGATTTTGAATGAAGGATTACTCTCTAAAATTACTGTTATTTAAAAAAAACTTCTCAATCAATTATTTTTTCTCATTCGTAGTTTAGGGAAAATATTTTAATAGTCGAAGTATTCTGTTTGGCTGTCGTGAATGCGAACTCAAAAATGCTTAAACCGTGACGAATGAAATTTGGTAAATGGACATAAATTTGAAGATTTATATCAAATTTCCATCTAAACCCATTCAAAATAGGTAAATCTATCTCATTATTCGAGTATAAATGAACTCAATTAGGACAAAATGTGAAGAGCTAACTAAATATAATCCAATACACGGATTTAATATCTGAAATGCAGATTATCAAATTTAGAACCGTATTTGTTCTAGGATTCATCGTCTGTCGGTCTGATATGTAACATGCAAGCAAAAGCAATAACTTATTACAAACTCAGTGACTTAAATCAACGAAATTCGAAATTTAATATTATAATTCCAAATACAATTAAGCGCCAAATCTTGAGTTAAATCGGTTGGCTCAAAAGGTTACAAGATACTTTTTCGGACGATAGATTATTGTTTGGCATTGCCACTCAAGGTGTTTTTCAAGGCAAAGTCACCAAGCAAGGTTTCAAGGTCCACAAATTTATTCAAGGATAACAATTTTCAATTCCTACTATTAGCTCACACTCTCCATATTATATATATATATATATATATATATATATAT
>JAOUZG010038391.1:234449-282407 GCA_026289955.1 Argiope argentata | reverse complement strand
TAAATTATAAATAAATAACTAAATTATAAAGTAAATTATAAATAAATAACTAAATTATAAAGTAAATTATAAATAAATAACTAAATTATAAAGTAAATTATAAATAAATAACTAAATTATAAATAAATAACTAATTCAAAATAACTAAAAACTTACTCCAATTAAATATTTCTATGATCGTGGTAAAATATATTTAACTAATTTATTGATAAAACCTGCATTTCAATCAATATACTAGTATCTAGAAGGAAATATAATCAAATTTTTTGTAGAATAGATCTCAGAGCAAATAAGTCTGAGGAATCTCAAAGAACAGACTCAAATATTGACATCTTTTGATGACCAGTAAAAGAAACTGAGATTTTTTTTCAGTATAATCCCAGCAAATTTTTAACATTGAGAGGAAACCAAGACTAATATCAGAAGGAAAAAGAAAATTAAAAGAGTGAAGAATTTTAAGTTCTAGTTGCTAATGCTTAATTGGCTTTAAAAAAACAATTAAATAAATTAATAATAACTTATTTTTAAGCAAATTAGAGAAATTACGCTTGCTCCCATCCGTCAGATTTGTCTTGCACTCCCCCCGTCGGTAACTCTCTGCCTCTATCTCTAATTTTATACATAATCTTTGGAAATTTTTGCTTCATTACTAAGGAAAAGGTTTATTTTCAGTAGCAAGAGATTATTTTTTATCGTCCCTAAAAATATAATTATGAAGTTTTTTAATATGTTTTACTTTTTAAATACATTTTGAATCATATACCCACATATTGTAACGTTTCCCCTTTTCTCACACATGGCAATTGGCATTCCGACCAGATGTAATTTCACCCTTTTTCTCACGCTTCGTTAAGTAACTAGGGACCGCCATATGAGGATCCTCTTCATCACTAAATTCATTGTGTCTGACCATTTTTCGTATTCAAGTAAACATATGCGCGTTTCATAGTTTCATAGAAATCCATTATATCTTCAAGGGAGAAGAACGCTAAAACATTGAGATAAATTTTTTTCCATTATGAAAGAACTCCTCAAACCTTCCAGAAAGGATCAATCACCAGCAACTGTTGTCATTAGAGTCAAAGTCAGGCCTATGACAACTTGAGCCTATGTTAGCTTTGAATTGAATGCATATAATATGTTTCGGGATGAGTCAACTGCAATGATGGATCATTAACAAACATTCCCTCAATAGACTGGAGACCATTGCTGAGCCACTATAGGGTGAGAAGTTCTTCATTGAGAAAATGAGCGGCAGAGATTTGACGAAAATAAAATGTTTTTTATAGAGAAAAGAGGAGAATAGAACAGCGAGAGCAATCGAAGGAGGAGTTGGAGAGACGTTGGAGCTCGAAGTTGCTCTTGATTTTTTTGAGAAGCTCCGCTTGATTCGGGTCTCTGTTTTAGGATCCATCCGATGAAAATCAAAAAAATTCTGAAACGGTCCCCTAGAATAGCCGTTTGAACGATTTTTTATGTCTATTCTTCGATTTGAACAAGGAACTATTTCATAATTAAACTTTACATTTTTGTAAATAATATTAACTTAGATGAGAACAAGTTGCTTTTGTGTATATATGTAAGGCCGTAAAATTATTTGTTACGCTACTTTCTAGTTTGATCGGTCAGAACATGCAAATATAATAATGTGCTTATTACCTCGTTCCAGTTTCCTAAATAGCATCAAATATAACTTGTAAAAATTTGTTTTGGAAATTTAAGAAATAATATTTTCAATACAGAGATCAAAGATTAAGACCAAGATCATGCGTTTGTTATTAATTGTAAACCGACAACGATACGCAAAACAGCTGATGAATTTAAATGAAATATTACGGTAGAAACGATCGGAATATGATATATTTGGCAAGCTTGTTTTTAATACAATAATTACAAAACTGAAGAAATAAATTTTATCACTTCGCTAGAATATGTTGCCCTACTTATCGCATTCCTCAGATGATACTCCTTCAGACTACTACTTTTTCATTCCTTGCGTAATGATTTTAATATCCCCTCAAATAATAGAAATTGGCTTGATAACTGGATTACATCTAAGCAGTCAAGAAGTTTTTTGATTTAAATTCATTTACTGCCCAAAATGGGGCGACATTTTGTACTTTCAGAGAGGAAATATTCTCAATAAATCGATCTTTAATTTTTATAACAAACAATGAGTTTTTTTAATTTAGAAAAGAGCAGAACTCATATTTATATATTCAATATAGATTAGTATTTGAAAATCGATAATGAAAATGAAATGCTTTCGTAATCGCCTATCATTTTTAATTATTCGATTATGTTTTGAAATTATCTTTAAAAACGTACTTTTATTTCTAATATAAAATGCATATGGAACATATTCTATAAAAAGAAATGTCAGGAATTCAAACAAGTGCTTTATCATTCCATAAATAAAAAAATTATAATCTTTGTTTTATTTTATAACAAAATATATTATTTTTAGTCACTTGAAGTTAATTATTTTCTTAATTCAACAACAGATAGATACTCTATTTTATATAATAAACACAACGGAAGGAGGAATTTGTTATTTAGACCCATTTTTCATAACGGCTTTAAACCGAAATTTGACACTCATCTACAATTTTAATCAAAAAATCACTCTCCAACTTTGATATGTTGAAGTCATTGAGTTTTTCAGCTATCGCTCTTATAAGCCTCTGAAAATACAGGACGGACAGTCAATACTTTGTTGGGTTTCGTTCAAATATTCATAGGTATCTAAACTAAAGATGTTAAATATGTGTACCGTATCATATTCTACTAGCATTTTTCGTTCTGTAGCTATCGAATTAATTTATAATCGAACAGTTGGACAGATAGAATTCCTGCAAACGGATTTCAATCACAATATCTCAGACTGACGTAGAAAGAGACGAATATTTTCCAAAAATGTGTTTTTCGAAGTGTAAAACTTGAGGATTCGTATTTTTTTTAACCAATTACAATGTAAAATTTGGTATTCAATAAATACTTATTGTTTCATTTTTAACATTAAAAAAGTTTTTTTTTAAAAAAAATTGATGAATATTATATTTAATTTATACTCCACAGACAAAGAAGTGAAGCAAAGGGAAAATGTGCTTTAATTTAATACAGTAATTGCAGTATGACATAATCATTTGATTAAATAACTGAAAATAAACTCTATGGAAGAATCCGCCTTTCTATCTAGCTTTAAATTTTTTGGATTAAAATTCGAAATATAGATACAGAGAGTTATTTCACTTCGAATACGCTTAGACATCTGACAAGGCCAAACCCTTGACTTTATTTTAAGCGTCATGGAAAATAAAGAATTCTAACTTTGTAGACAAGCTTCGCAAAGCTTGTATTAAGCTTTAAAATATTCCTTCCTCTCGCATTTTATCCAGAAAAGACGTATTCCGCCGATTCATGGCGTCAAATTGAACAGATACTGCATAAATATATTTTTATGCAAATCCTCAGGGCAAAGGATTGGAATCGAATGCGATATCTGAAGAATTTATATCGTGTTTCACTTGTTTTGTCGCGTGCCGGGGACTGGATGAAATGATATTTTATATTCGCAGTCTAAAAGTTGGTTTTACTCTTCAGTTTAGGCAGAAATTTTCCGGTTTTCTTTGATATTGTTTATCTTCTTTTATATATGGCATCGATGTATAAATTTTTTTTAAAATTTCTGACATTTTCACTTTTAAAATTATTTAGTTGTATAATCGATTTTCTGCCATATTTAGTATTAAATTCAATATTATGTTGATTCTTTCAATTTCTGTGCGCTGGCTTGATGTAATTTAAAAGATTAAATAGATGCGTGATAAATTATAAAACGAGAGAAAATTCTGAAGCATCATTCAGAAAATTTAACATAATTCTCAGCTTGTAGCAGTGGATTTCTGAACAGAATTGTTTCTATGATTTTACCTTTAATCACATGAGCATGAAATGGCTCAGTTTTTCTTTTATACTAGTCCTCTCAGACAACCAGCTGGTTCACCGAGAGTATTGGTAAAAAAAATTCAGATAAATCGGCTATAGTACCTTCATTTTCATGATTCCACTAAACTGTATGGCATTATCATTGTGTTATTTTAATTATCTTGGCTAAGTTCTGTTAATAGTGTACATGAATCTCTCTAACGAAATCAGTGTAATTTTAATAGTACTATTAAAATTTTAAATACCCTATTCATCTTTCTTCAAAATTTCAAGATAATGTAACTTCATTTTTTATTTGTCTAGAAATCTACACAAATATTAAGTAGAACCTTTTCTTTTTTTTTCTTTTTTTAGAATTCAACATGGTAGAAATTCACTCACTCAAATACTTAATGGAACAATTAAAAAGGTTTAAATTCAAACAAAGATAGAATCTTTCACCAGAAATAAGGCAAAAAATATTTTTTTTAAAAAAAATTACTAACATTCAGGAAAAAAGGAAAATATCAGTAAAAATTATCAGGTATCAATTTTCAAAATTATAAAAAGGTTTAAAATGTATTTTTGTTTAATAATGATTTCGAAAATTATCGAAGGAAAACGCCAAAGCTTTGAATAATTAATTTTAAAACATATATATATTCCAGGTGTAGATTCTCGCCTTCCAAAGTATACATGTGATCAATTTGGTAGTTATAGGTTAAATAATCTGATCTGTAGAGATCCAACATAGATATATACACATACTTTCATTTTTATTGGTAGTATACAGACTATAAAAGGATAATAGTTATAATCTCCTTATACTTAAAATGTGTTATTTGTTTTAACTCGCTGAGTTTTTCTTTAAAAAACATTAAAACATTTCTAAGAAACAAAAACACGTTACTTTTGTTTAAGAGATTAAATTCGTGAAAATATTTTTTATATAAATTCATGCAGAATAAATAAAAACTGAGACACATTTATACAAAAACAAATGAATAATTAAGAATAAGAAGGGCTCCGTATTTCTTTTACAGTATCAATTTAATTATTTATGAAGACACTTTAGTAACAGTAATAAAAGCTTTTATTATTTGATGCAAAAAATAACTTTTGTTTTTTGATTTTTAATTCCTTAAGGACAAAAATGTGTACGTTTAAACTGAACTTTCTTCAGTGAGATGTAAGAAAAAGATATGATGCAATTTTTATAAACCTTTTTTTTTGGGGGGGGGAGGAAATCGTAGTTAAAAAACTCTTTATTGTGAATGCCAAAATGATATCTGAAATAACTGTCATCAAGTTTAATTTTAAACAAGTAAATAATTAGAGGCATTTATTTCACAAAAATTAATAATCCTTTAAAGAAATGTTATCATAGAGAACATTTTTTTCGACACATTTCTCTATTCTTAAGAGGCATTTGTTTCAACATATTTTAACACACACAAAAAAAACACGAGATCTCGTTAACAGAAATGCTATATTTCAAGCGCTTTTTTTAAATAATATCTCTCTGAATATTTATACGATCTTCATTCTATAGATTTATCCAAGCAATAAAGAAGTAGTATAAATAAAAATGAAATTTTAAAAAGCGTCATATTTTCAAAAAACAATTTTTAATAATATTTCATGAAGTATAAAAAAATGGAACAGATAAACGAGGAAATCATGCATAAATTAGAAATTGCCATAAAATGAGACATTTGAGTTTAAAACAAAAAATTGCGCTTTTGAAATATATATAAAAAAAACGATGAAGTATTTATGGTAAAATACAGAAAAATTACATATTCCAAACAAAACATTTTCACGTAGTTTCTCTGCTTTTATTAACATTAAAAAATTCTATATTTTTTATAATACGCACTGAATACTTTTAAAAAATATAAATAAGCAATTAAGGCATAATTGAATTGCTGCCAAAATTGGTTTTCATATTAATTGTCCCATTTTTGAAACTTTTTTAACGTTTCATTTCTTTGAATTTAATGCTTCTTTTAATGCTAGTGGGGGATTTTGCTCTTATTATCATTATTGTTTTAAATTTTTAATTCGTTTTGTTGAGGTAACGTTTGTTTCAATTTACAAACATAGCCACAAAAAACCCGATAACTACATTGTATAACACCGGGTTTACACTCGGCCAGTTATAAGACGGCAAGTAGGCGACACATGCATAGAAACGCTGAAAAATACTTTTCGGTCCATAACGAGTACTTGACCCTACATGACAACTATAAGACGCTGTATTGCATTTTTTTTTATTGCGCATGCGTTTGTAGAATTTGGGGTGGGAGGGGATTATTGATTTGTAAAAATTGATAACGTATTGTAGATTAATTAAGATATTTTTTTGCTTTTTCTTTTATTTTGATGATTAATTGTGCTTGTTTTTGTTTTATTTGTAACTTTTTTTCTTCTAATTTTTCTTCTTCTAGTTTTTCTAATTTAGATATGCTGACCTTTTCTTTTTTTATTTTGTTACGTTTCTTTGCATAAAAGTGTATCATTTTGATACGATACGCAGAAAAAGATAAATATATGGGGATAAATTTATACTGCCAAAATTCAATTTATAGCCAAGAATAGAATGTTTGTATCTATCTTAACGAAATTGTGTCTAACATGCATCGAGCCCTTTCTGCGCATGCGTTGCATACTGACCGTCTTGTAACTGATTGAATGTAAATCCAACATAATGCGAGATTTACCCTCTGCCAGTAAGCAGCGCATGCGTAGAAAAGCAGAAAAATGCTGTTGAGTCTATGGCAAGTTATTGTGCCGACGGCACAAAAACATACCACTGTATTGTATCCCCCCCTTACTAAGCATGCCGTCCAAAATTTTGGAATTTTTGTGTGTGTGTGTGTGTATTTTACATGAAAAAATTGATATCTTATAGATTCATTCTGGCACCGGTTTTGATTTGTTCGTTCTGATTTCTGGTTTTTTTTATTTGCCCGTTTTTCCTATACTCTTCCAAATTTCGGTATTTTTTTACCTTTTTTTATTTAACCATTTCTTTTGTGCGTGTGTGTAAATATCCATCAATTTAACAAAATACGCAGTGAAAAAGAAAAATTCAGGGGCGCCAAAACGGCAATTTATATCCCAACATGGCCTGTCTGAATCTATCTTATGAAATTGTGGCAAACATAAATCAGTCCTTTTCTGCACATGTGCTGCATACTGGCTGTCTTATAACTAGCTAAGTGTAAACTTAGAATGATAATAATTACTAATAGAAACTTACTATTTAACTTATGAATTGCAAGTCTGCTCAATTTCTTTGACTAGCTCACACTCATCCAATTATATATCTTGTTCAAATTTTCAATGGTTTAATAGACTACTTTTTTATTCATCCACTCAAGTTCAAGTAATTTTTTTAACTTGTAGTGGATGACATTTGATGTTAATACAGTTTTTTCAAATAATAATTCATCATTTTTATATTAATTAATTAAAAACTAACTTTTTCGACAAAAGTCTTTATTTTCCCACCGCCAAATAAGTAACGAATAGAGTTTTTTTTCCCATGGCAATGAGCTTAACACGTTTTCAAGCTTAACGTGTTTTCGGCCGATTTTTTCAAACGATTCTGTTTATTTTCTTAAGGTCTGATACATTTAAATTAAACATTGTTAATTAATCGATTTTTGGATTCATTTTGAAGTACTTTCGAATTAAAATAATACCAAATAAATAAAATTACAAATTTCTCATCTGTATTGTATTACCCAATTGGCGTAGAAAATTCACGCATTTTGCAATACCTGAATTGGAGTTGAATCCTCAGTTGGCTTTGAGAATTCAACGTCCATTAAGTGGGTACTGATACTGTTCTGCTTCATTTTTAACGGATACGAACTTGATTTTGTTTTGGGCAGGTATAATTTTTTGATAAATTATTTATATCGATTGTAATTATTTAATAAAAAGTAACTAAAGTAAACTTTTTCTTTGTTGTCCTAAGTAGGAATTGATTTAATTTTTTATATCACTTGTTTATGGTAGAGCAGCTACGTACAACAAATAAATTCCACAATTCAAAGTATAGACATTCATTGTAACCAAAGGACCAAAATGTTCAGTTCGTAGCGAGGCTAGTTAACTCGACGTCAGCGTCACCTGATAAATGTCAAAGATCTAACTCTAAGTTAATTTCTTCTGCATTTTGTTATAGCTTTCTTCGTCTAAAAAATAAGCAATAAATTTCAAATTTAAATTGGAGCGAAAGAATTGATGTTTGTCACTTCGACTGGTATTATCAACAACTCTGGTTCATATCTGTAAACAAAAGATAAATAATGACCGTTTGATTCAATAAAAATAGAGAAAATTTAATAAAGGAATTCGCAAATTTTACGTCATCTGCAACTTAAGTTCTAAGAAGGGACATTTTTCTTTTAACTTCCTGGTATGAAATATAGAAAAAAAATTATAATTGTCAAAAACTTTGAACTCAAAAATTTAATGAATCTCCCTGTTTTAGACCTTCCCGAATTAGAAAAACACATTTTTGAAAAACATCTCTCTAACCCCAGGTCTGAGATAAACATAA
Organism: Argiope argentata; assembly: GCA_026289955.1. Taxonomy (NCBI): domain Eukaryota; kingdom Metazoa; phylum Arthropoda; class Arachnida; order Araneae; family Araneidae; genus Argiope; species Argiope argentata. Next base: position 273,904 of record JAOUZG010038391.1, on the reverse strand, counting down.
ATGAAAAATGCTATGAACTAAGCTGATAAAATTTGGCATGCAGTCCTTACGCCAAATTTGTAGATTTCTGACAAATTTTGAACAAAATCCATTCAAAATTAATCTCTCTCTTCGGCTATTCTAATATAAGTTAACACAATAATTATAACACTAAATTTAGATAAAATTTGGTGCATGGATTTAACATCTTCAATGTATATATTTATCAAATTATGAGCCAAATCTAACCAGGGGTTGGTCGGATCATGGTCGTGTAAACGTCACAACATGACCTCATTACCGCTATGGCTTAAACAAGTCAAATACGATGTCAGGTCTTGTGACTGCAATTGTAATTTTTTACCAAATTTTGATTTCAGTTATTTAAATAGAAACGCATCTATAAAAACAAATTCCCTTTTATTAGAACGCATGCAAGAAAGATTTGGAAAGACCATTCCCTCTGGTTTTAATAATCGACCATTTGAACTTATAACTCTCATGAATTTGACTTAACCGTAAGCTTATCGAAGTTCAGAGGTCGAAATTGTTTGACGATTTTAATTATTTCTCAGCGGGTATCACCTTACGCTGCAAATATAAATCTATGCTTAAATCGACTGCACTTTCACGATTATGGTTTTCTTCAAAAAGATAAAAATGGTTAGATAAAAATAATTTCAGGAAAGAAAATGAAATCTGCTATTACGAATTCTTATTATCATGCGAGAACATTATAATTTTTAAATCATCATTTAATTTTAATAGGTTTGAAACCATGATGTGACTATCGGAATACGTATACGTCGATATATAGAGAATCGGATACTTGATGATAAATTCGACATAGTTGTAACTTTTTGTTGATGACGAGCCGCTGAATATGACAACCACCTTTATCATTTTTCTAATAACCCTAAAAGTGAAAATAGATGACCGAAAAGTGATAAATCACCAATTGTCAGTTCATTCACTTTGTGGCTTCAAAAATCTTAAACCAGTACAGCATCGTGTTTAGCAACAACAATTGCCATTGCCTTAAACTTTTAAATTTCAAATTAAATTTCTGTTTTTAAATTATGCTTTGGCGAAAAATCGTTAAATGTCACAACTATCAGCATTATTTTCTAATAACTTTAAAAGCGAAAAACTGATGTCTCAAAGTCGACACATTGCCAATTTCTTGTCTACGCATTCTGGGGCTTCAAAAACCTCACACCAAAAGAACATCATGTTCTTACGCGATTATATCAAAACAGAATAAGCAACGATGTGATGACAATTCAATAAACCCCAAATTATAGAAAGGAATCTCAACTTTCAAACTCTAAAGTTGCATCTCATTTAGCCTATCCTTTATGAAAATAGCGATGGCAAAAGAGAAAAAAAAACAGACAAAATAGTTAGAGTAAAAACAGAATAAATAGTAAACAGGTATAAATGAATAAAACAGCGCAATAGTTGATATCGGACAGATATAGAATCAGTATCTAGCAATACATGATTTAAGAAATCCAGATCCAAAGCATTTCAAATTTTAAACCTTTTTGGGACGGAGGGCGTACGAACGGAATCATCCCATAGGAAAAGGGCTTTGCGTCTTTAAACATAACTTTGAAAAAGAAATCACAAAAACTAACATTTAAATCTTAACGTCGTAATTTTTCGTAACCATTTAGGTTATTAGTTCAGCTGTCGTATACGTCAAAACTAGCATTTAGTATTTTTCTTTTAATTTACATTTAAATATATTTTTTAAACTGCTTCTGAAAAGATACTTATTTTAAACTCGTTAAAATATTTTATGTTCCGAAATAATTTTCAGAAGTCTTATTCAAATTATTTTGAAATTTTTAATGGACAAAAGGCATTAATAAATTTTAAAATGAATTACTAAAAAATTCATAAATATAATACAAAATAGGTAGAAAGCAGACGCGCAGTGGACTCAGATTCTGATAATCTATACATATTTTGAGAATCACTGAAAATCCCGATTTCCAATTCTTTAAAAGAGAAATCATCTGTGCCACTAATTAATTGTCATATTCGTAATTCAAGACTTACTTCCTCTCATAAATATTGTCTTTTTACCATAGTAAATTAAACTCAAGGCATTCCAATTTTTTAAAAAATTGGGAAGTTCGCGGAACGTATCTGAGAACAGATACGTGTGGATGTTTTTATCACGTGGACAGTTACAGAAAATAACTCTGTTTAATTACATTACAGTTATTCCCGCCCCCTTCCCCGCATTAGATAATGAATAAATCACTAAAATGAAACAGAATAAAAGCAACTATAGGTCAGAATTTTATAATTATGCTCCTTTCAAAAGTAATGGACACAGGAAGTAATGGACATCATTCCACCTGAATGTACAAATGCGTCACCCTTTCCTTGAACTCAAACTTCCATGATGCAGAAGGGGAACGTCAGACTGTTAAAAACATCTATAAGTGATGTATATACGACACGCCCATCCTAAGGGGTTAAATGCAAAATCCAGTGAAGTTCAAATGCTTGAATTCGTCAAATATTAGAGAGATAATTTGAAAGAGCTCGAAAATTTGAATATGGAATTATATCTAAATTTTGAAGTATTTATTGACAGATATAATTAGTTACACTTTGTAATGTTTGGCGGAGGGAATGTTTCCTGTCCGTATCTGGAATTACTGACAATCTCCCTGAATTCACCACGAAACGAATGATTGCAAGCAGTATTTCCCTCGAAACATAAAAAAGGGTATCAGAGTAGAGATGACAAGTATCAGAAAGAAAGCATTCAATTCCATTTCTGCTTTTATGTTGTGCATTCAAAATAGCTCTAGCTTCAACTAAAATTTCTTTTTTTTTAACCCATTTAAAGTTAAATCTTGTTTCATTGACTTTTCAAGCCTTATTGTTGTAGATGTTTTTGAATAATTACCCTTGAATGATTTCCACTGGTCTGGTGATAAAATTGAACTTTGAGAACAGAAAGTTTCTTAAAACCGATACCAGATTCTACTGGAAGTTACTTTTAGAATTCTACTTTTGTGTGCCCCTATCTTAAAAAATAGTAATATTTGAATTGAAGTTTATAAAATCTTATATTCAATTTTTAAAATAAATATTATCTTTCTAATTACAATTTAAACATGAATGAATAAATTTCATAATATTATCCATAAAGATTAAAAATTATACTCTCTTCCGATATTAGTGTTATAGCATTTCCTCACTTTTGTATATATTCCTTGTCTTAGGAAACGACTCCTAAATTCATACCTTTTAATTATAAGTGTTTTTAAATACAAGAATTGATTAATTAATATGATTTTTATATTTATAATTATCGTGCAATATATCGCTTATATTTATCATTTTTTTAGCCTGCAACATTATTAATTTTCTTAAAATATATACAAAATAAATTAATTTAAAGCAATTCAAATTAATTTTTTCTAGAAATGTTATTTTACTTCCTGACAGATTAAAAACTAAATAAAAATAAATCTGAATTTCGTAAAAATACGTGCACATCGACGTAGTCTAGGGTTCAGTCACGGTGGCTGTGAACTGCCCTTGACGAAATGAGGGTTCAGAGTTCTAGCGTGCAACTTGATGCGGAAGAGATAATCCTGAAAAAATTCCATCTACAGCTACATCCACCGAATTCCTTTCTGTACTACTATCGCCATCTATATTTGATGGGTTGAAACTTCACTCTATGGAAGAATAAAAATTAAGTATCAGATGAAGGCGCCCCATAAAAATTAGTAAAAATGTTTTTAAAAAATATTTATTAACATAAACTTTAGTACATTATTCTAAATTTAAAAGACATATAAACATTTTGAATAATTTTATTAAATGGTTTTTCCCCCATAAAATTGGGTCAATATTTAGTTGCTTTGGATCTTTAAATCACCCAAAATGACATTTCAAGATTTGAACTTTTTGCCTCATTTATTTTTCTCATAAATATTATATTGTAGAAAATAACCTTAAAGAAAGTGATATTGAACAAAAGGGACTTTTAAAAGTTCATTGACTCCATACTTAATCAGTTAATGACAAAAATATATTCTCAAATAATTTTGCTAATAAAATTCAAACTAATAACTAATAGTAAAAAAGATCATTTTTAGTTTTCAATGGATACCTGAATATTAAATTAAGTTGAATCGTAAAGTAAGTTCTGTTGATCCGAACTAATTTTTTAAATTTTATTTATTATTTGAATTTTAAATTAAGTTTTTAAGATTGCACTCAGACGATAGTAGAAACATCATTACTAAGTTATACGAGAATAAAAATTCAATTTTGCTTAAACTCATTTCCATCATCATTCATTTATTTAGTTTTTTTTATTGTTTTATAGAGCCCAATGAAGTTAAAAAAAGTAAACATTCATCGATTCTTTCGGAATAAATGACGTTCTTCGAATAAAGAAAATTGATAATTGACTGATATGTTGATATGCAAACAAAGCTATCTTCACCGCGAAATTAAAAAATTTCATATAAAACTGCATATAATTAGTGATTTCTCGCCAAGCACATCAAAATCGTGCTAATTTTCAAAAAACTCGCCCAAAAACTGCTATTTAGGATGAATATCAGAAATAGTAATAAATGGCTTTTAGCGACAGCAAGAAAAAAAGTGACCACAAATTGCCTTAAAATATTGTAATTTTTCATTCATTAATTTTAAGTGTAGCCGAATCGTTATGACTTCCCTACAAAAAATTGTTATTCATATTTTCTAAAACAATCATCTCACGAAAACAAATCTTTATTACTTTAAGACACAAAAAGTTATATTTTAATGATATTGATTTTATTTCTGCACCATTTCCTCTTTTTAAAAAAATAATGTTTTGAATTCAATTTGATATATTATCTAAAATATTTTTTAAATACTATGAAGAAAATTAAAACTCATCTTCAAATCATTCAATCGGTAGTAGAATTTTCACTTTCGCATTTATTTAGTAATGTTTACATCGTCTTTAGTTTATAGTATGATGATTAAATTCTTTTTTTTTCAGTCATATCAAATAACAAATTGTCGATAAATTATTCGAACGAACTGGTTGCCAAATGCGGCAAGTTTAATCTTAAATTCCAAGTTTATTCACGAAATATTTTTTGATTAAAACTTATCTGGAATTTCTTTAGTACGATTACATTTTATATATAAGAGAATCTCACTTTCTTTTTGTAAATTCATTTGGCTTTTAGTGCAGTTCAAGCAATCTTCATTTCTTATAGGCTTGAAATTTTGCTTTTCACTCAATTCTGGATCTGATAAATTTCTAAAATTTTATATACTTATGAATTTTATGATGATGGTGCCTTAACTTAATATCTTCAGAACTTACTTAGGAGTTAATTTAATTAATTTTCGATAAAAAGATAAACGACTTTAAACGATAAATAATAAGAAAAAAATCGATTCAAAAATTCTTGGCATTTAAAATCATGAATTGCAAATTAATATTAGCAACAGAAAATAAAAAATATTTTTTAATTTAAAAATAACATTTATTTTTAAAATTGTTCGTATAAAGATTTTTAAACATTTTATTTACTTAGTTAAGTATTACACAGATATTAGAAAAAGTGAATTTTTGAGCATTTATTGTTCATCTTTAAATTTTATCTGCTATAATTAAAAGTAGTTTACCGCCAATAATTTTGGAGCGCATGATCTGTTTTCATTTACAATGCAAAGGAAACTATTAATGAATCTCCAACAAAATTATTGGACTCAGAACAAACCATAATTGTTTGTCATTTTATCTTTGAACAGACCTCTTAATCAGAAAAAATTTAAATGTTAATATTTATTTTTAAAAAATATTCGAGTATATTTATTATTCATTCTGTGATTTTGAAATGAAAACTGGATCTAATCAACTGTTATTGAAGAAAAAATAAATTTTCAACCTCATTTAAATAAGTGTTTTTAAAAATATCATGAAGTTGAGTGAAAATATAAATCAAACGAATAAAAAATATAAACTCATGTATAAAATATGAGATCAGAAAAAAATTTAAAAATTGATCAAAATTTATAGTGTCTCATTTTTTCTTCTTCCTGGTGAAGTGAAACAAAACAAACAAAATTCGTGAATCAACTCAGAATTCATGATGTATGAATATTGTTGATTATTTTAAAAACCGAAATTTTAAAAAACCCAAGTTGCCTTTCCATATTTTTTAACTTATTTTTAAAATACCCTCCACAATATTTTGATAGTCCGTGGGGGTAACGTATACTTGGAATCTTTTTGCTGCCCTTTAAATATTCATTCTAAACAGTAAAAGAAGGGGGGGAGAGGAAAAACGCCTTCTCCAATTGTGCATTTTCTCCCTGATGCTGCGTCAAGCAAACATAGAAATGGTTGTTAAACTACAAGAAAACCATTTTTAAAATGCGGCCTATTATTCTGCCCTGAAGGAATTTCCACGCAGGCTTGCAGAGATATCAGAGAGGGACCAACATAACGGAAAACAAATGCTTATGTTGTCCGAAACGTGTCAATCCAAAAGATTGATGATTCCGGTTGATTTATTTCGCTGCAAGAGCATCCACCTTCTTCCACCCCTTCCGCAAAAACGGTGAAATGAAGTGAAAAGAAAAAGATTCGCCTTTTTGGAGCAGAAGAAAAAGTACCAAAACAAAAGACGTCAGACAAACTTAAAATGTGTCTTTTTAAATGACGCCAGGCCTTGAATAATTCTCTTAAACTTTTGTAAGCTTTGGTTCAACAAAGACGCAGGAATTTTCTTGAAACTGTCATTTTCTAGATCTTTGCTTGCTGGAATAAATTTAAAGCATGTTGCCACATAAACTTACAGAAAAGATTTCTCAATGAATGTGAGATGCAGCGTTGTCTGAGCAATTAATCATTCTCTCAAATGAAAGTACCAGCAACTGTCAATTTTGTTGTATTAGTTGTAACGAAGAAGTCGCTGGGATAAAAAAGACAAAAATAAAATAAAAAGCACCTAAGTTTAAAACATATGTATAACTTTTTTTAAAAAAACAACAACATAATTTTAGTACAGATTTTTTGTTTCAAAAATTGTCAAATATCTATTTGAATTTATCTTTCATAATTTTAATTAATTTTTTTTACTTATATTGTGAGCCACTATCCATCTTCCTTAATGATTTTTTGTGAGACTAAAGAAATAGTTTTTAAGATTTTTTTTTACTAAAGAAAAATTAGCAAGTTTATAAAAACCAATTTTTCAAAAAAAAAAAAGATTAATAGAGGCTTAAATTTATTAAAATAGAAAAAAGTTGAATTTTCAGCATCAAATTTTTCATATTTTTGGGAAAATGTTAACAGATATAGATAAATATTACTGATAAAAGGCAAATGAAAAAAAATTATTTCAGTTTTAATGAATAACTTTTTTTAACTATGCTTTTTAACAAAACAGTAGATCGCTCTCATTAAAGTGTTTTTGATTACAAAAAACATAATTTTGAATTTTGGAAATGAGCCTTACTTATTAAAATATTTAGATTCTGTCTGTATTTGTGAAAACTTTCTTCAAATATATAATGAGAGATCACAATATTAGTAACACGATATTAATAGTATCGACCATCTTATGACTTTGGTGCTACTTTAGTTTAGTCACACTAACTGTTGTTTTTAAAGCAACATTGAGGATAATTTAATTATACTTCGTAATAAAGTGTATAGCGTCAATATCTCCACGCCTTTTGGTTCTACAAAACATCGCTCGTGGAAAAAATCACTTATTCCATCATGTTTTGCTCATTATTGGAACACTCTTTTCACACGGCTTCTATTTACTATTCCACTTTTCACTTGAAATTTCTGCTAGTTTGTTTAGCTAACATTCTGTGAAGATTTGATCAGTGGTCTGTCTTATGTGGAAAATAAAAAAGGTTGAAATTTCTGAGGTAATTGCGACAGGCTGTCCATGCTCCACATAATCAAACCACTTTCAAATTCATTCAAATGACGGGAGAGTGGCAACGTATCCTGGTGCTTCAGTCTAAGAAGAATCCTCCGAACTGCACAGTTGGAATTTTAAGGTCAACTCATGGAACGAGCCGAGGCTTGGAATTTTGTGGCTAATCTGGTTTTTTCAATTTTGGCTGGTCTCATGTCTGATAATTGTTGTTATTAATGACACTTGCCATAGACAAACCCGCTGATGCATCAACGGATTTAAGTCGAAATAAGTGTCTCTTGTTTGAAGAAGCACCAACTATGGCTAAGGAAACTACTTTAGCTACGGACTTATCACATTCGCTAGTACAACCCCTTTTTACAGGGAGGGGGCACATTCACATGCCTCACAGATAGAACACAGAACAACTATGCCCAAACAGTGATTCGAACCCAGTGCACGAGGAAGACGCGCTACCTCTGTACCAGTCTGATTATTAAATTTAAATCACTATAATTCAAAAAAATTCTGCAACTTGCAGAATAAAAAAAAATTAATCAAGTGTAATAAAGAAACAATAAGAAACAAAATGTAATTTTTAACTTAAAAATAATTAACTTTAATTATTTGATTACGCATTATTTAACTAAGCAATACAATAATTTTTTGTGTTTAATTTATTTAAATAGTACCGAACATAATTGTTTTTATGCAAGTATCAATCCTCGAACAACTTGTTCGTGTCTGTAATTTTTGTCAAATAACTTCTAATGTCTGACTCTCTTAGAGATAAAAATGAATATCCTCACTGTGCAATTTTTCTTAATGAATGATGGCATGCCAAGTTAGGAAAAGTACCTTCAGTAAGTGGGTGAAAAGAACTACAATGCAATAGGTCAGTGCATGCTTTCCCTGGGGATATACCAATGAAGTAAAACCATCGTCAATGATTGGATGTCTCTCATTAGGAAACTGTTAGTGTATAGGCGGACAATGATTATTTTGTAACTAGTAGCAGTAAAAGCATTACTATTTAAAGCGATCAAATCATTCAGATTGTTACAAATTTGTAATCTTGCTTCTCACACGAATAGTGTCATCATAAGAATGACCGTTTTACAATCAGTCCTGTTGCTTACTGGACGGGTAGCAGGTTAGTGATCTCGGAGTTTGGCGACAAATTTGGCGACCACTCGGAGATTTGGCAAGGAACTTGATAATTTTGGCAATAAATGGATAATGCAGAAATCCTCTAGAATTTTCACAATCCTTCCAATAGAAACCACGATGTGCCCTGATTGGCCTAGAAGGATCTCGGCCTCCCTACGAGAGCTATAAAAATCTGGAAGTTTCAAGCTTCAGAGTAATTAAATTAAAAGGTGAATTGAATTGAACCGGAAGGGGAGCTAGAGTAGAAAAGAAATAACCACCCTTCGATAAGATACCGAAGCAAAGGGGGAGTGTCAACGTTGTGTGGAGTTCGAATGGATGCTAAACTGGCTTTATGTCTAGTCCGTTTTTTACTGTGGAAGCAGCGACGTATAGTCTGTGGAGTAGGCAGTCATGTGGTAGTGAGTCAATAGCTAAAGAGAAGAGACAGTGACAAGTTCAGTCGTTCGGTGAGACCATAGATTTAAGATACGAGGATCCTCTCTTTTGACGGCCACTTTGTGTGTTGTGGTCGATTGCTACTTGCGGGTTACTATCTATTTTAGTTCGATTGCTACTTGCGGGCTACTATCTACAATAGTATGTTGTTCTATTTTCGTCTCGGCTGTACATATCTGTCGTCTGTGTATTCATCATCTTTGTGCTCGTGTTCTTTGCGTAAATAAACGTCGTTGTTGTTGTTTACTTAGGTCTGCTGATTGCCTTAACACCATGTACTCCTCCGTGAAATCCGTAACATAATTAATCGAACATCTCGGGTTAAATAAACGTGGACCTTTTATTCATTAATAAATATTTACAATTTGGGAGAAAATGAAATAGAAATAATTTCAAAAAATGTCCCTTTAATTCAACTATTAATTGAGTAACGGTCATATGTATGAACATCAAATAATTTCTTCACGTCTTTCGCAATTAAAAAATTATACAATGAAAATTGTCCTTTTAAGTAAATGATTTAAGATTTTTAACGTTTCTATTCCTCATGGATTACTTTTTGGAAGAATTAATCAGAAATTAATATAATTATTAATAACACTGAAATTTGTTAAATTTTATTAGATATAATCCATTTTTAAACTTCTCCATTTCCACAAAGAATTTATTAAAATATTCCATAACATGGATTTCACCTATATCTTTAGACTTTAGATAAATCGTTACTGAAATTTTCTGCAGTTAAGAATCTGGCAGAAGTGAGCAATTACCAATCAAAATGATATATAAATTCATAAAAAAAATTTCAACCAAAATTATTATTATTAATTAAAAAAGAATAACAAGATAGTGGAAATTAGTTTTCCAACGAGTATTTTCACGAGGGAATAAATTCTATTTCAATTATAAAATAATTGGCAAAAAGAAGTATTTATATATTTTAACAAAGTATAAAAACTGCAAACTCCATTGAATAATCTCTTCGAAGATATACAATTCAAACAAAAAGCTGCTAAAATATTTCATGGGCTATAAGAGCTCCTACTACATCGTTAGGCTAAAAATAAAAATAGAATTCATTCTGAAAACTTTCTGGAGTTTAGAATCTGGCAGCAGATAATAACTGCCAATGAAAATGATATATCGATTTATAAAAATTCCCACTTTAAGGGAAGCTATTTTTACGTTTATTACTATTCTTCGGAACTTTTTTCGTCGTTTGGAAGACACGTTAAAATGGGAGCGAATCGTTTTCTTTTCCGGCGGAAGTTTCATTAAGAATAATTTTCACATCTTCGAGCAGAATAATTTAATAAAACTTCTAATGCAAGGTTTTTAGACCGTTCTCTTTCGCAATTCATCACGTCTGAAATGGCAGCATTTATAGCTTGGATTCTGAAAGTTATAAAACTGATGCTTTCAGCATGAATAAATGAATAAAAACATTTAGAAGTCTTCACAGGAGGTAGTTTGGCAGACTCAATAAGAAAAAAAGCAATTATAATTATAAACTACTGTATAAACATTTAATTACTTTGAATTTGAGAAGACTTCATTTTGATATTCAATTTGTTTTTTACAATAGAACCATGTAACTTCTTTTTTCATCATTTATTTTAAAGGTTAATTACATTTTCAAATAAAATAATTAAATTCCGAATTAATAATCACATTTTCAAATTACACTACAAAAACATTATACAAAAACTCTCTGTACATGGAGTACTTTACAACGGCTCCACATAAATAAATTCAAATGAATTCATTTACTAAAAAGACAACTAACTACAAAGGATATCTTACGCAAATACAGACAGAAAAGGGATAGAAAATAATCTATGTAACGGAATCGTCAAAAAAAGTACGAACTCGATATTTCAAGGAATTATTATATTTTAGACCTGCCTGAGTTCAAAAACACATTTTTGGAAAATATTAGTCTGTCTATAACAAAAATTATACAAACTCATTTTGAGCTAGATGAAAGAAATTTGACATATAATTTTTTACATCACATTTGTAGATTTACATCACCTTTTGCCAAATTTCATTCTGAGTTAGTCTGTCTGCCCAGCTGTTCGAATATAAATTAACACTATAATTTCAAAAGAAAGAGAACAAGATAGATAAAATTCGGTACAAGGATTTAATATCTGTAGTGCTGACATTGATCCAATTTCGATTCATATCTACCAAATTGTTGGTTAATAATAGTCTGGTATCTCAGAAATTTATAAATAGGATAACTAAAAATCGTAATGAATTTAATATATCAAATTTAGTATGTGGTTTTGTTACTAGCATTTATATCTCAATGTCAAATTTTGGTTGGGGGGATTGCTTCGAAGAATAAAGCATAAAAAGCATCTTTGTGAGATTTGACACATTGATAGATGCCTACAATATAGATGTCAAATATGTGTACCAAATTTTCTCTATCTAGCTCTTTTTGCTGTGTAATTATCTTGCTAACTTAAATTTGAACAGCCGGACAGATATAGACTTCCTCAAAATGGATTTTGCACAAACTTTGACAGAATCTTCATGCTAAGACTAAACCAAACTTCATTCATATAGCTTAAAGGGTTTTAAACTATCATTGTCACATAAAACCATACAGATACATTTAAAAAAGTACATTTTTAACTTAAAGATGCCAACGGAGATTCCTAGAAATCACGAGTTCAAATTTTTAACGTTTATAATGCTTTCTGTATACTTCGTGTACGAGTAAATAATGGCGGGCATTTGTTATGTTGAAGCTTTTCTAAGTGATTTTTTTTTAATTTTAAGTTACTTAATACTTTTACTCTATTGCAGATTTAAAATTCAAAGTTTAATAATTCAGTATGTGATTCTGACTTGTCATTGTACGCGAAGGAGTTTACCCTCTGCAACCGGAAGGCTCTTTTCAGGTATCATTCAAGGCGATGCATCATTTTACCTTCTTATTTATTTTATTTTTAGTTATTCTCCTAGTATACAATGACAAGATATTTTAACAATAGTAGTAGAAGCAATTTAGATATTTAGTAGTAGTATTTATTATTCTGTAGAAATTTTTAACAATATTTTTATTGTTAAAAATATCTACAGAAAGATAAGAAGGCATAAAGGAATTTTTCGGGTAAATTCAACTTAAACAATTATATGTATTTAATTTCGGAGAAAATAAACAAGATTTTACACTAGGAGAATAATTATGCATCTGATCAATTTTCCGAGTGCAAAAAATTAAGGATTATTCAATTTTATATTTAATTATAGGATTGAGTGTAAGTAATGAAAACACAATTTCACTGTTATGGCCGTTTGTTGAATCAAATCTGTTTCCAAAAAGTGGAAAAAATGCTTTTAAAAAAAGATAATGATGCAGAGACATAATTTTCATTAATACAGTGCTTTAGTAGAACAATGTAAAAAACCCATGAACCACCTATCAAAAATAAAGGAGAAGTTACGCGTCAAATGACAACAATATTCTAAAATAAAAAATCTCTTTAATTACTTGAATGCGGTTTAAAATCACAAGATTCTTTCCAAAATAGCTCAAGTGATGCTTCAAACCACAAAACTGTCATAGCTAAATAAAATTTAACACTAAAACTCCAACAGATTTTTTTCTTCTTCTCTGCAATATTTTGAGTAATTATGTTTTACATCTAAAGCATTTGTATATAATGTAATTATTAATTAAATAATTTTTATAAATATTTCAAAAGTATGCCATTTGTAATTTGATCAGTCCTTAAAGTTGTACAGAGATCAGCCGTTAACACTTTCGAACTTTCCACGGAGCACAAGCTTTGCATTACATGCCCGAAACACACGTTACTTCATAAAATACATGCTAAGTAATCCCACTTTCGAACGCTCAGGAGTTAGTAATTAATATTTAAGAACACGAAACGAGCTCTTTTAAACACGATTTCTTGTCTAATAATCAAACAACAATAAAAATAATAAATGAATGAATCCATTAAATAACATATTGTAACACATAAATATCAAAATACACCAAAACAGTTTCAGCTAGTATACAGAAATAATTATTCACAACTGAAAAAAAAATGTAATACTTTTTACAGCTGTATAAAAATTCGATAGATAAATAATTAAAATCATTCAAGAACTAATAATTCTGAATAATATATGACCAATAATTCTGATGTACTCCTGTTACATGCCGATTCAGTCCAAAGGAACGAAATTAAATTTTGCTCTCTACAAATTTATAGTACAGTGCACTCTCCAGTATCCAACCTTACGTGGCAGAAGGGTAGGCCGGATGACAAAAAAGCCGGGTATACCAGAATACCAGAAGACAAAGTTTTTCCCCCAAATACCAGAAGACCCCCAATACCTGAATACAAAGTTTTTTCTCGAAAATTCACATCTATAATAATTATTTTCTCACTTCTTATTGATACTAAGCCCTCCACTTATTTCGAGCCATTCAGATTGTGAATGTGACCGAGCCCAGAGAATCGCTAAGGCTCATGCCTGTGACGTGTCGACTTAAAATAGAAGACGTTCTGCCGATAGTATATGTGTGTTTATACACTGCACTGCCCGTTTCAAGAATTTTTATGATAAAAAGTAAGGTAAAGGATATAAACTGTTAATGTTTTAACATAAATTCTGTACTGTTCAACTTTAATGAAGGAAACATAAACAAAACATTAACATAAATCGCAGGCCTGATTCTTAAGAAAATTGGCTCAAATTGATTTTATTTTCCAATGATAAATCATTACGCAGGTGTGTAAAGGTAACCCTAAAGCAGCTCTTTTCCAGCAACAATTTGTGTTTTGCACAGGACCAATGTAACACCTTTCCTTTCTTATTTAATAACGGTAAAAGAAAATTAGGCCGGATTGAACGAAATGGAGACAGTTACTAAGCGGATATGAATGGTTATTACAAAACAGTTTTATAAATTCATAAAATTTTAGAAATTTTAAACAATTATAGAAATAAAAGTGAAATTTTTAAAAGAAATTAAATTTTGAATTGAATGCATTTTTAAAGATTAAAAAAATTCCAAACCGAAATGGTTTCCAAAGTTTTAAAAGTTACTTCTAAATCTCTTCTCTATCTTTGATTAATGTGTCGTATAAATTATACTTTAACTACTCAAGATTAGATTCCTTTCTTTCTTTTTCTTGTTCTAATGAAATGCATCTAATTAGGTGTCTCGATATGTTTAGTTAGTATTTTGTATCGATTCTTACACTTTGTATCGATTTATAATATTTATGAATCATTTAAGCTTATTAGCTTAAAATATCAAATTTTAGTACATAAAGGGAGCCACAAATTAATAGGCTAGAAATTATCTTTGTTAATTAATAAAGAAAATCAACTCCTTCGTAGAAAATTAAATTTACACATCGCACACCGAGAGAATAAATCGAAGCAAAAAATAAAGCCATCAGCTTCTGGACTCCCAAAGAACTCATTAGAATATTCACAAATCCAGCAGGAAGTTATTTAATTTATTCACCACTTACAATTCCTCATTTACTTTCTGAAAGTATGACTCCCGGGATTTAAAAAATAATGTTACCTAATAGGTAATCTCGGCCATTTCTTGAAGAACAAAAAGAACGTTCTGATAGCCTTCTTTTCTTGCTAGAGTTCGCCATTTTGATTCCGGCTCCTAAACTGTTCCCTCGAGCTAATTTTATTCTCCGAAGAACATTGCAATAAATTTGATCCATTAGTTCCTTGATTGATAGTTTTTCTTGTTCGCACTGTAGAGTTATTTTTCCTCGTCCAAAAAACGATTTAAGTCAGAAGTAGCAAAGATACTTTTACGTTCTAGGAAAGTCTTTTAAAATCATTCTTAGAGACTTTAAGCTTAAATGGTACGGATTCGCTCCCTTATATATATATAAAGATATTTTTTTCGGATTTGTTGTTTAACTATATCTGTTGTTTGAATGAAAGAAACGCTGCTCTAGGCCACCCGGGAGATAAGATACTTAAGAAAAGGTTGATGAGATTTTCTATAATGGCAATCCCCTTCTGCAATTTCAATTTGATCGCGCCTCACAATTTAATGATCTCTCTCTGAGAAAAGAGGTTGCTCGCGCAGGAAAAGAAAAGGAAAAAGTATGTTTTTCTCCTTACCTATGGGAGAAAGATAAGTTTCTCTCTGATGATCTCAAAGTTTCTTACAAGGCTGCATTTAAAACGTAGGATTAAATTAGCAAATGAAATGAATATACACACGTAACTGTTATACAGGGTTTACACTCGGCCAGTTATAAGACGGCCAATAGGCAACGCATGCGCTTAAAGTGACTGATTCATGTTTGCCATAATTTCATAAGATAGATTGTGGCATTCCGAGCTTGGCTATAAATTGCCGTTTTGGCTCCCCTGAATTTTTCTTTTTCACATCGTATTTTATTAAAATGATGAATATTTACACAAAGAAACATAGTAAAAAAATCAGCATATCTAAATTTGGAAAACAATAAAAAAGAAATGGTAAATTTAAAAAAAATGGAAACTCGCTTCAGAAAGAACAAAGAGCAAAAAAAATGTTTAAACTTGCCTATGATAAGTAATCAATTTTTTCATTCCATAAAAAAAGAAGAAAAACACCAATACCAATGCAGCCCATTAATGCAGCTGTAAAGATAAAATATAATACAGTGACATATAGTTATCGTGTCGAAATAATCACTTGTCATTGACAGAACAGTATTTTTTAGGCTTTCAGCACATGCGCTGCTTATTGTCCCAGTGTAAATATGGCATTATTATCATACGACGTATATAACTGAGCATGCTTCGTCTTCATGTGAAGCCATGCTTTTTTCTATCACTAGAATACGAATTATCCGTGCTGAAATTATCGAAAAATTCGAAGACATTCGGAATACAATTTTGCAACCAAGTTTTGAATGAAATCCGGAAAAGGGGAGTTTAGGGAGTTTATTTTTCCACACATCCAGTGCGAATATAACTTTAGCAATTAAATCGTTAACTGTTTTTAAAGAGCATGCTCGTCATGGAAAAAGTACAACGTTTTGCATAATTATGAGTTTATTAGTCATAGGTAATAATTAATTTTGGGTAATTCAGAGTAAATTAAAATTTTAGTGCAATTTAGAGTAGTTTTTAGGAGTAATAATAATTTGAATGCGTATTTTCCAAAGAGGTAGAAACAGTTAATTGGTTAACTGAAAAATTTATTTTTTTAAAGTCCCTAAATTCTTCCTTTTAAATTCAAGCGATGATGGATATACATGCTGCAAATGCAGCAAATACTAATGATGTGAATAAGATTTCATTTGTAATCAGATAAAAAAAATTTCACATCTACCTTTAAAAGGAAAATTTGAATTGACGTGTGGGGCCGTGGTCACTTGGTGGTAAGGTCTCAGCCTCGGAACGGGAGGGTTTCAGATTCGAGACTTGATTCCACCAAAGAATAAGTTATGTAAGTGAATCTGGTTCAAATTAAATCCGTCTTAGTCAATCGACCTCACGCTAGTATGGTGTGGAAATTTGGAAAGGGGGTTCCAGATCAAGTGTTGTCCTCGTTATCTGAACTTGATTAAAAATTACAAGGTCCGTTCCCAAATCATCCCTCGTTACTTTAAAATGGAACGTTAATATAATAAACCAAATTAATTTTTGATTGACAAGTGTACACATTAAAATTTCTAAGCTGGTTTTGATCACAGACAGCTGCATAAATTATCATATTTTTTTTTATCACCGAATACATAATTTTGGGCAAAATAAACTTCCGAATATATTGCATACTTAAAAGTCTATTCATACCTATGTGATAACTCAAAAATGCAACAGAAAGGCGTGGTTTAATTTAGTTAAATTAATGTCCTGTTTTAAAATACTACTAGGGATCTTTTGGGACAGACCTCAGAATTTTAATCCCTTGTCAGATGACAGGGACGTTATCTGAGCTGTCACTCTCTCTCCAAATTTCTACACCACAGTGGCTGGAGGACACTTGGCTCCAACGGATTTAATGTACACCTGGCCTGCTCACACGACGGTTCTTCGGTGGAATCGGGTCTCGATCCTGAACCTTTCCATCATGTCACTGCGAAAGTGTCTACTTGTGTATTGATTTTGTAGTAATATCTGTATACATCATAAATCACTTTTTCCATTCTAAATCCACCAAAAAATAAACAATTTATTTTTGTGCAGATGTGTGAAGAAGATAACTAAAAAACATATTACAAAGATAAACGAAGTATATTTTGTCGTTTAAAAAACGTCAAAAAGTAAACCCACCAAAAATGTTCAGTTTTGCTCCCAGTAACAACAAATCCAAAACATTTACTTAAACACCGAGATGTTAAAAAGGCATTCCTGATTCTCCTTATAGCAAAGTTGAAGACAAAATGCATAGCATTGAGGATAAAAACAAGTAATATAAAAAATTAAAATAAATTCCTAGTTAGGTCAACAAAGAAAAATTTTATTTGAGATGCTTTTTATTAAATAATCACAATTAATATAAATAACAACAAAAGATTATGTCTGGCCAAAACAAAATCAAGTCCGTATTCGTTAGAAAATGACTCTGAAAGCACTGCGGATGCGTAAAATTTCAACGCGAATTGTGAATTTTCTACCCCAGTTGGACTAACGTGATACAGTTTAGAAATTTTTAATTTCTTATATTATGTTTTATTTTAATTCAAAAGTACTTCTCAAAGAATAAATGATTAATTAACAATGTTTAATTTTAAATGCATCAAACAGTAGGAAAATAAACAGAATCTATATATATATAATAACAGAATTGTTATAAATCTGTAATTTTGCTTCCCAGCACGAATAATGCCATCCTCAGAAAGGCCGTTTAACGATCAGCCCTGTTGCGTGCTGAACGGGTGATCTCAGAGTTTGGTGACAAACTTGGAGACCATTTGGAAATGAATTTGGTGATTTTGGTGACAAAATGAATAATGCTGGAAACTTCGAGAGTTTAACCAATCGGTTCAATAGAAACTCAGGTGAGTTTTTATTGGCCAGAACGTTCTCAGCCCGTCTGCTGGGAGCTATAAAAGGCCATCAGTCTTCGGCTGCGGTGGGGAATTTAAGCGTAGTCAGAGTCGTAGACAGGTAACGAGTCTTTGAGAGAATAGAGAATCAATGGTGGAGTGCCAGCGTTTTATGGAACTCAAACGAATGCTGAGCTGCAGTATGCCGAGTCCTGTTGCTAATTGTGAAAGCATCATCGTGTCGTGTGTGGAGTAGCCAGTTGTGAGGTAGTGAGTCAGCAGCTAAAGTGGGAAGACAGTCAGAACTTCAGCTGTTTGAAGAGACCGTGGTGAGAGGCTCTGATAACCCCCTCTTCTGCTGGATTCTATCTGGACTCTTTATATGCTGTTGTCGAATTCTTCTTGTGGGATACTGTCTTTTGTAGTTTGTTGCTGTGTGTTCGTCTCGGCTGTACATACTTGTAATTTTTGTGTTAGTGTCTTCACGTCAAATAAACGTCGTTGTTATTTTCTATTGAAGACTGCTTATGATCTTAGCGTCATACACTCCAACAAGCGAACCTGGTGATCCGTAACAATATTATTTAACTCTTGGACACTAATGCCGAGCAAGATGCTTTCTGGGATAACAGTCTGGTAAGAAAATGGACGAGAAAGCTTTGAGAAAACTAGTCTTCAATTTTTTAAATGACATTCCTCAGAATATATGTTACAATTAAAGTGTAAGAAAATCTTTATGTATATAATGGTATTATAGCTACAAATAATATTAAATACTTCCAAATTAAGAAGAAATGTATAACATATAAAAATTTTAGGAAGATCAAAATAATCATAAGTAATATAGTTTACTTAAAAATGCGAGCACAAATTCAGAACTTTAAAAAGGAAATAAGAATTAGAAACTTAAAAAAACTTTTATAAATTGCTAATTAATTGAATTTCTTACATTGGCTCACATGAAAATAAATTACAAGTGTTAAAATAATTAATTTCTTAGGTGTGAGGCCATTAATTATCTCTTTATAGGTCACGAAGAAAAATTAAATATTCTTAATTAGTCGGGAAAATTAATGAAACGGGATAAAAAAAAGGCGATGGGAAACATTTGACACAGGAACAATTTATAGAACTGAACTAGTTGCCATTTTTTTAATTAAAAAAAATCTGAGCCTTTTTTCCTGAAACGATTTCTTCCAAACTTTTCACAAACTTTTCACTTCTCATTATTTGACACTTATTTTAAGATCACCTTTTTTTAAATATGTTCTATTCATTTATATATTTTTTCTTTTGCATATACGAAACAAAGAGAAATTAAACAAACGTCAAAAATCTAGGATTCGCGATTTTGACGAATCTTTGCATGTTAGATCTCCCCGAATTCGAAAAACACACTTTTGGAAAATGTCTGTCTATCTGGGACAAATATAACCCAAAAACGCTCTCAGATTCAAGAGAGATTGGAATTTAGTAAATGGTCTTTGCATCCATTTGTAGATTTCTAACGAAATGTGAGCAAACTCTATTCAGAAAAAGTCTATATATTCGAATGTTGATAGCAGCGATATCTACAAACCTGAGAGAGCCAAAAATATTCGGTACGTAGCTTTAACACTTACATTGTAATCCATCAAATTTTGAGAGAAATCCAGCAAAGGGTTGACCATCTGTCGATATGTACTTTCAGAAGCCTTTAAACGCAATAATTCAAAACATACTTTAATACTCCAAATTTGGTTTGTGCTTTTTTTCATTGCAATTGTAGTTCAGTGTCAAATTTTGAAATCAATTGATTGTGGGAAAAAAGAGAATAAAAACACAAATTCATCGTTATTGGAAAGCATTTGAGAAAGTTTTGTGGAGATGACTCCAACATGTTACACATCTCTTCTCGGTTTCTTTAACCAGCAAAATGTGATGTTTGTCAGTCATTTCTCTCTTGGATATTCTTCAGTATTATTTCAGTATTTTTAATGCTATCTCGTACATTTAGTGAAGAAAAATTTGGTGATATAAAATACACGTGATAATGAAAACACTTCAATATCTAACCTTGACTGTGCGGTTCCTATATATAAATCAGGTACCTAAGTATACTAGATACTTCCCACGTGACAGCTGTTCAGACAAATGCACCGAATAATGGAAACTTTCGAGACTTCAGTTTCACTAATTTTAAGTTCTGGGAGCTGTCTGTCCCAATACTCTGTGATAAAAGTATTGTCCTCTATCCCACCTCCCTACAAAAAATTAAAGACTTTAGAAAAAGGCAGAGAACCCTCGTCTTGTATGTCTTGGTAAACTATTGTCTTGAAATATCAAATTTTAGCATAAATTTAGTATTTTTACAGAATTTTATCTGATGTTTGGCGAGGTTTTTGACAACTAATCCATGGAGTCGATAGCATAGGAAAATCGTGTGGTCTTACCTGATTTTTTTTCCTTTCCATTGAAAAAGAATATTTCTTTTGCCCACACAGCACAAAAATTGTGGCCAGTGATTAGTCCTTGATAACCAGATATTCTCAGAATCTCGCACATGAGCTTCTTATAACTCGTAGTATAATAAAGACTTAGGTGGTAACATGTTTGGGGTCGCCCCTTTTTCGACCAATCGAAACCAAAATCAGACACAGAACTATAATTTCAGCAATAAGAACTCAACAAATTTCATTTTCAAAGTCCTTGTGTTTTTGAAAAAGGCCCCGGTGGCTTGCTGGCAAGGCCTCGGCTCGTGAGCCGAAGGGTTACAGGTTCCAGACCAGTTTTCACTGAAGAACCGTCGTGTCAGGAGGTCTGTTGCACGTTAAATCCCGTTAGGGCTAAACATTCTTTTGCTGGTGTGATTTGAAAGGGAGAGGGGGATACCATCTCAGGTGTCGTCCTCGTCATCTGACCGTGGCTCAAAATTACGAGGTACGTCCTAAAATGGCCATAATGTTGTTTTACAACGAGACGTTAATATAATTAAACTAAACTTGTATTTTTGAATTTTTGCGTTTACGTGTTTGAAAAAGCCCCGAAGAAATCGATCGTATTTTGAATGAATTTGTTACAAAATAATAGTAGATCACTTTAAGCGCTGAATTTCCATATTTCACTTATTCGAGCAGTTTTTCCCTTAATTCATGAAAGACAGACAAATGGTAAACTGTACGATAAATTAAATTTAAAATTTGATAAAAAAAATTTCGTTTCAAACGCTGGACCTCTGTACCGAATTTCCTTTATCTGAAGCGTTGAACTCTTCAGTTTTGGTTTTGAATTCCTACGGAAATACAGATGGTAGATATTCAACGTTGGATTTGGATTTTCACTTCAGAGGCTAGATCTGTGCACCAAATTTTATTTAACTATGTCTTTAAGTACTATAAATATCGTATTCCCTTTATTTTGATAACCAAGCAGCTCAAATTGGAATGACTTGTCTTCGTCAAAGATAGAAGGATATACCAATGAGAGTGGTCTCCCTAAATCTTTCTCGCATAATCTTTAATAAAGGTGAATTTGTTTTAGATATTCGAACAACTGGACAGAAGGATCTCGAGACTTCTTATGGATGGCTTTTGCTTAAATTTATTATAAATCTACAAATGTGATATAAAACCGTATATCGTATTTTATCCCCCTAGTTCAAGGGGGATTTTTTTCTTTGTCACGGACAGATAAATGGATGGTCGGACCAATGGGCAGACAGACATAATGCTAAAAGTGCTAATAATACCGTTGTTTTTCGAACTAGGATAGCATAAAAAATAGAGTTTCATGAACATTTTGAATTCGAATTTTTGGATGATTACAAATATTCTCACAATGAATATTTCTTTCTTTTTGTAGAACGTAATAATCTAAGTCTAATTCGTCTTACGAAGCTATATCCCGATAGACATATTACACAATCATCTTACAATATTCTATTGATTCATCGTTGAGTCATCTAGAAGACAAGTATTTTTTAAATAAATCATTAAATTAACAGCAATAGTAAGAGTAAAGAATGGAAAATAGTCAAGGGATTTAGCTGTCTTTATTTGATTTTGGAACTCCAAGTACAAAATATCGATTATGAAGTTTAAAAGGAATTTTGAAGTTTTCTTCCATTCAAATATTTAAATTATTTTTAACTACATTGAATGTAATATAATAACAAATAATTTGTTCGTGTGTATTCTTAGTTTTAGAATTCGGATGAATGTAATTCATTGTTCTAAAGACGATACAAACGGAATGTAATTCCTTTTTTTAAATTCAATTTGAAGAAACATCATTTCTAAAATCAAATTTATTTCTAAGAAATCTCGTCATTTACAAGCGTTTTTATATGTATGTGAAATTTATATTCAATTTTTCTTTTGCTGCATCGAAGAATTCAATCAATAAATGAGAAACAATTTCAGAAATTAAGGTTCAGTATAAATCCTAATTATTAAAAGTCTCATTAGAATTTCATTCTATGTATTTCTTCAAAACGCAAAAAATGGAGAAATCTGGCTGAGAGTAATTAAAATACCATTTATGCGGCACAATTAATCATAGACAGAGGAGTAATTCAACCTGAAAGATCTCTTTAAAGACGCTGGGGAAAAGAAATCAAAACAAATACAGCTAATTGCTCGTTGATTTTTACGTAACCACACAAAGAAATTAGGGTATTAAAATTCAGCATAATATCTAGAAGCCATGAATAAATTTATTTAAAAGCTTGCATTTTTGTTTCTCGAAGAAAAGAATAAATTAATATTATTGAAAGTTTGTACAGTTTAACAAATTGCTGCGATGTTGTTTGCTATTTTCCAGATGGGTGGATTTTTAACGAACGGAGTTTAGAAAAAGAAAAGCAAAATGCACAAGAAATGTCTTTGTGTCATTATTCTTTTCCAAGCGAATGATGTTTATTATGAAGGTAGTTCAATAGGTATCAATTTAATAAACCTTGAATCCATAAAAAATTTTCGATAGCTTAAATTTAACGATAACTTTTTTATAGTTTTATATATTTATTATCTTTTCTATTGAAATTTATATCTTAGCAGAATACTATCCAAACTTTAGCATTCTTGTAAACTGGGACTTATTTTTTTAAATCTTGTAGAAGGACAAAGAATCCGTCAAAGAAAATTCTTTACCTGCTAAAAGATTTCTTTATTTCACGTATACTATGAAACTTAGAATGCAAGTTAAAATAAATAAATAAATAACGTTTTAAGGATGATTCCAAATAATTAATTTACCTGTAAATAAAGTGCGTAAATTAGGTTATTATCTAATGTTATTTAAAACTAATTAATGTTGCAAATATTAGTTAATAATTTTAAACGAAAAAAAAACATTTAAAAAAACAAAATTTGCAAATATTTTTTTTAAAAATTATAAATAATAAGCAAAATTGTAATCATTCCTGAAACAGTTCCGACATTTATTCCGAAGTTTAATGTTCACTACAGAAATAAAAGAGAAAGTTTCAGATGATATTATAAATGTACTACTGTAATTTATCTGTAAATTAATTAAAGTGGCCAAATAAATTTATTACATACTCTAAAAGATATAGAAATTTTTTTAAATTATCTCTTAAAAAATTCTATTATTTATAATTTATTTGTTTTTTTTTTCAACTAAAAGGGTTTAGATCACAAAAACAAACGAAATATTTTTTAAAAATTTTTAATTATATTACTAGCCGCCTTTCGGTTCGCCAGTATTAATGCCGACTAAAGGGTTCAATCAATTATTTTTATATAACTTGGTCTCATAATAAATTTTTGAGCAAAATATTTTTAAGCTTCAAATTTTTATAGTCATATAATTCATTTATACTATTATGTAGGCCTTAAGCAGTTTTGATCTTTGAACTCCGCATCTCTCACTGCTTTTCTATCAGTGCACGTAAAATTCAGTTTTAAATTAAAGTGGAAATGATGAAACTTCAATTAATATAAAGATCTCTTTACTCAATCCAAACATGTTTTTAAATAAAACTAAGAACTGAAAGCAGAGTAGTCTGAAATTGAAGTTTTATGTTCACTACAGAAATTGAAACATTATAATTTTTTTTATAATTTATAATATTTCAAGGAATTATTCAGCAAACATTTCACAAATTGAATGAAACATTCAGTTTTTAATTTCATTGTTAGATGTATATACATGCTCTCAATATCAACATTTTATTTTATTTTATTTTTATTTTTTTGCTATATAAATATATTTTAAAAATTATGGTTTAAATTCCTTTGCTCGTTTAGATTCATATTCTGTAAAATATTCTTAATATTTCAACTTCAGAATAAATAAATAAACATTTCTATCTTCTCCGATCAAATCTGGCTGATTTATTCAGTTCTGAACATTGCAAGTTTAGAACAATAATTTTCATAATCTTGGCCAATTATTCAAGAGTAACCTTGATTGGCTTCTTAGAGATCTTGATAAAGTGATCCAAAATCACCAGTTTTTATCGAATAGCTATATTGAAATTTTCATAGACTTATTGTCTCTAGAATAATTTGTTAAATATGATTCACAGAGCAGATGATATACGTCAAAATTTAAAAGTTGTAATTCATCAAAAAAATTTCTCTCGATCTACTAATTATATATTTCACTTATACCGTTCGTTTAGAGATGTATGTCTCTCCCAAAAAAAATTAAGAAATTAGATGTTGGAAGATTAGATGTTAGGAATTAGATGTTAAGAAATTAGATGCTCCTATTACAGAAGATGCCTTGTAGATGTTAAGCCATATTTGCCTTAAATAAACCTGTTTAATTGAATTAGTAATATATGTATTGTAAAATATCATAAAAAACTTTTTATTGCATTTATTTTCCAAAAAATATCCCGTTTCATGTTTGTTTCATTTCATGCAGAAAATCGCTGAAAATGACATTTTTATATGTTTAATTTGGAATGATAGTTGATTTATTTTTTTCATGTGAGAACATGATATTGTTTGGGTTAGAAAGTTTTGACGTCTCCGAAATATGCGAGTAAAAAATAGTTTTATATGCTTTTACAAATTTTGCATTGTTAATTATTATGTATGCTTGTTTGAAAGAAGAAGCGTTTTCAAAGAGTTGACCTGCTTTTACCAGAATAGCTTTAATATTACGTATGCTTCGTTGAAAGTAGATGCGTTTTTATTTCGCATGACTCATTAAAATGCGGATATAAATTACAATCACGAAGGTGAATTCTTTGATTTGCTTAATATATCTTTTTCACATAAGTAAAAGTAACAATTTAAAACAGATCTTATTGTTTTAAAAATTTTTAAAAAAACACGAATGCAAAAATATTTTACTTATGCTTATTATCAATTGCCTTTTGTTCGTCGTTTCTTTGAAATGATGTCATCTTCAAATTCGTTTAAGATTTCTTACTTTTAAGTGATTAATCTCGCTCTCAGAAGATTATCGTTTGGTGCTTTTCTAAAAATTCTTTTTCAGTTTTAACCGTCCCACTTTTGTAATATATTTTTATTTTGTATTTTTATGTATTTTAATCCTTTAACTGAAATTATAAATTCAATATTGTAAACGATCAAGAAAAATTTTCTCTTGCATTTGTTGTTTAAAAAATATCACATTTCCTATTTATTTCATTTCATATAATCACGTGATGAAAATTATATTTTTCTGTTTTATTTCTGATAGTAATTAACTTATTTTTTTCTTATCAGAATTTCTAAAAATGTGATGGCAACATATTATTAAAAGAGGATTTTTTTAGATATGCGTGAAGATAAAATTTTATTTTTATTTTTATTTTATGCGAAACAAATTGTTGAAAAAATACGATTAAATTAAATGTTTAAAAATTCATTAAAAATAGAGTTTTAATTCATAGATCAAAACATCAGTATCATTGGAAAGCTAATTTTTTTAGCTTTAATTTGATGCGAAAATCAATTTTGTGTTGTACTATTTTCGGAAGTTACGGCGAAAGAACGTTAAAATTTCGCTTATGTTTTAAATAGTTAAAATAGTAATTAAAAATTAAAAAAGGGCCCCCAAGGTATACATGTACCAAATTTGGTAGCTGTAGGTCGAACGGACTGGTCTGCAGAGCGCCAACACACACACACACACACACACACACACACACACACACACACACACACACACACACACACACACACACACACACACACACACACACACACACACACTGTGCTTTATTATAAGTAAAGATAACTGTTAAGATTTCTTTATATTTAATTTTAAAAGTAAGCTAGAAAAAACCTATTTCTCTACATGCTAGACGATTAAGCTTTCTACGATTCTCTATAGCCATTAAAAACTCATATATCTATTTAATATAACATTTTCAATGATAAAAAAAACTAAATTTAAAAAGAAATTCAAATGCGTAAACACAGTATTGATAATACATAAAATATAATATTGTGTTAAAAATGAATAAATTTGAACGTTATTTATTGTTTGGTCTCAAGAAATCTCAAGAGCCTTTCAAAGATCGTTCAAATGCTTCTCATGATATTTATAAAAAATAAAAGGATCACAAATAAAAGGATTTCAAAATATTTAACTCGTAAAATGACGTTATTTCTATGGATGTATTCGTGGAATCTGCAATGCAGCTTTGCGCAGCATTCTTGAGTCAATCCGGCTTTTTGTCATAATTTGTAAATAACTTTTTTTTCGCGTTTCAATGAATATGAATTTTTGCTTTGCTTTACACGTCCAAGAAAGAAAGGGCGCATGACAGCTCTAGTGACCAAAGTATGCTGTTAAGAGAAACGCATGTGGATTTGTGGACATGAGAAAAGAGTTTTAAAGTATACATATTTTATTACATACTTGAACAAGGAATAATAGATTCAAAACATAGAAATATATAGCACATGAGGTAAACGGTAAACATGAGCATACCTTAAATAAAAATAAAATCGTAAAACCCTCAAAAGTTTCTTTTTTTCCATTTTCCATGTTTACAGTTTTTCTCACGATAATATTTTAGAACTTTATTGTTATAGGTGATTTATTCTTTTTAAAAATGTTTCTTTAATCTGAAAAAGTCTATGAATATTATTTGATACCTTTTAATTTATTTAAATTATTTTAAAAATTTCAAATAACAAATTATCAATAATCTTCTTTTCGTGACTAATTTTTGATTATTTTAAACCTTGCAACTTTATTTGTTTCATAATAATTTATTGTATTCGATATTCACCCAAATTCAGCTAGAAAATTTCTATGAAAATAAAATAATTATTAATGATAATTAAAATAAATGTTTTGTCGTAAAATATGTTATTAATACTTTTTTTCATTTCTTTGTTCATACACTGTTATGCTTACGTCTTGTCACTTCGACAACGTCTCAATGTATTCATAACAATGACAATGAACTAGCGAGAATTGTCTCCCCCAAACTTCATCGTATTTAATAAAAGAATTATTCTGTAGAAAGCCTTACTCGGCAATGGCGTATAAGAGTTACAAAATATAACCATTTTTACTGAATCCATCGAGTGATTCTTGGCGAGATTTTTTTAGCGAATCATTCCTGGCATGCAGTTATCACAATCCAAAAATAGAATTTGTGTTGTAGGAGCGTTTTTCTGACCCGACTGAAACAACAACTTCACAGAGAATTAAACAAGCAATCATGAAATCTTATACTAAATGTGATATATTTCAGTTATTGCGTTTATAAAGAAATTCTAAAAGTATTCGCCGACGAACAGACATTCTCAAAATGGATTTGGCACAAAACTTGATAAGTACCTTCAATTTAGGTATTGAATCAGTGTACCAAATCTTATTCATATAACATTTTTAGGTTTTTTTCTTATCCTATTAATTTTTATTAAAACATCCCAACAGTCAGACTTCCTCCGAAAGAATTTTATTCAAAATTTAATAAAATCTATAAATTTAGTGTAAAGAATATTACCGAATTTCATCCATCTAACTCAAATCGATTTTAAGTTATATTTGTTTCTGACAGACAGACAAACATTTTCAAAAAATATGTGGTATTTTAACTCAAGGAGGTCTAAAACTTGAAGATTAATTAAAATATCGTGTTCGAATTTTTTGACGATTAATATTTTTTTATCTATCAATTGTATACGAGAAAATGAATCAGACTCATTATAAATATCTGCACAGTAGTATGGACATCGGCAGTTTAATATGGATATTGGACTCGATGGGCGAAGACATAACTCCATTTGCGAATTTCGTCTAAAATTTGAAAGAAATCTACACATATATTCAAATAATCGAACATCAAAATTCATGATTGTAGCTCATAGCATTTTTGCCTGATTAAGTTCACAGATTGATACATTCGAAAGAGATCTGAATTGTGAAGATCCATCCGAATTTCCTCATAGATTTTTCTTTCAAGAATACGATATTTTCACTTTATATATTTGGTATTTGACAAACTATAAACTTGCGAATCTGATTCGACTGAAGGCCCACGGCTAAATACTGAATGACCGGACCACCACGATATCTACACTGGTAAGAACTGTGGTCCTAAGAGCCCCCACCGGTCACGATGCCACCCTTTGCTAAGAAAGAACGTCCCATCATGGATGAGAGGAGTCAGACATCTACCTTTCCGACTACCCACAAGGGTAGCGAGAATCAACCCCAATGCCGGAAGTTTCTCATTCTCAACAACGAATTTCTCCCCGGAAGATTTACGAGAAAGAAAAATAATTCGTTTATAAATTATCAAAGGCTGAAATCTTCTATTACACCTCCTTTCATTTCTTTCTAAAATTGTAAATTTTTCCTTCCAATCATTATTTCTCCTTTAAAATTAAAAGTAGAAACTCTTCTTCGAAAGTTGTAGAGTGAAAAAAAAACTTTTTTCTTCCTTGCCATTTTCAGATAGAATAATGTTCTCGCCTTTTTAATATTTTTTTTAAAAAAATTTCATTGTAATATATATTTATTTTCAAATATTTAAATCCTTTTGAGATATTTGGACATATATTAGTAAATAATCTAAAATCTCAATGCTCAGCTTTAGAAAATTAGAAAAAAATCTACCAAAAAACTTAATGAGTGCAAAGGAATGAAAAGTGTCATATTTAAAATGTTGAGAACTTATTAAATTTTTCAAAAGGTATGAGTACCTTTGTGACATAAATTATACTAATGGGGGGAAAAATTTCACATTTAATTATAATGCAAGCATCATAAATTGTTTCATATTTTATGGCCATAAATTCAAAAGAATAAACAAAACTAACTATACAAAAAAGAATTATTAATATTAATTGGAAAAGAATTTAGAATTTATGACTTGAGATATAAGTTATATATTTATTTTTGTAAATCAGTATACATACTGTAACAAATTGTAAATAATTCACTATGTTAATTTTTTGTTGTTTATGTATGTATTCAATTTCTGATTGTGTAATATTATTTTCAATATCTTAATTTAATCCGTCTACCTATAACCTAAGAATTAATTGTTTTTGTTTTTGTTTAACTTGTTCTGTATGGCAACACCTAATAATATAGTGTAGTTTGTTTTTGAATTTGTTTGTTCCGTTAATAAAGAGCTGTGATATGGAACGAAGAATTTTAATTGAAATGAACTGTAATTAATACATTTTTTCGTGAATATGTCACTCATCTGGGGATCTTGTGATCATTATGGTGATTTGCATTCAAAAAGGCGTCCGCACAAATAATTTCTAATACCGTTATTTACACATACCGTCTTTTGGGCTCTACTCGAACTAAAATAACCTTAAAAAATTATTTTTCTTAGCAAAGTGTTAAATACATTCAGCTCATGTATTTTCTCTGAAATTTAATTTAATGGTAATATTTAAAAACATTGAAAATCACTTGAGCATTTAGCTGACCTTAAGTGTTTTAAAGAGTGCATGAAAAGAGTTTTTGACATTTATTGATTTTATTTATACCTTTTGTAGGAACTTATTTTCCTAAATTTTGTTTGTTTTTTTATTTTTTTTTACTGTCCTTTGTCCTGAATTAATTCTGATTCAACGGAAAAGTGTGCTCAAAAGAAAGAGTGAAAAAATATAGCACTTTGTGTTTTATAATTTTCTCTTGTATAATTTAATGTTTGTATTATGAAATATAATCATAGAAAATTTCGTTTGATATGTTTTTTAATATTATTGTGTTTTGTTAGCAACAAATAATCCAATTCCCTACATTCTGCAATGAAATTAACGCTGATTTGGAGCTTTTAAAGTTTATTTTCACTGCTGAGTCAATTCAAGAAAATGAATTCTAACCACCTAGAATTAATCACACACTATAGATGAAAAAATTAGAGATAAAATGATAAACAATAGTTTTTATTTGAATCTGTCTCCTCTGTCTCCTTTATCATTTTGATGAGCTAGATTGGGATTGCTATCATTCAACAAAAGCATTTCGTAGGAATTTTCTTTGTTGCAGCCCTTCATAAGGAGGAAATAAAAAGGTCGCATAACTAACTGTAACAATAAAGAGGAAATAAAATGGCCCACAAAGCGTAAAGCAAGCAATCACTTTTATCAAAAGGGTGTGACCAGCTGTTGTGAGAGAGCATTACAGAATGTCTTTTTTTTTTTTTTTGCTTGCTTTTAGATGATCAAGACATACTACAAGATCCTGTTTATAAAGAGGTGGTTGGCTGGGGTAGTAAATCATCCTGGATTACGTTTCACTCCATAAAATCTGGTCATCAAAAAATATTTTCTTATTGTTTTTCTGAGTTATGACTAGCATGAAGCGGTTTTCTTTGTTTAAGGATGATTTTGCTTCCTGATTGATTTTCTTGATACCCTTCTTCAATTAATCACAGATTTTTATAGGAATTTAATTAATATTTTTCAATAAATACATTCATAGAGAAAAAGATAACGAACGCGTTACAGAAATCTCTCTTATTATATACAACTCTTATTGTATAATTATGAATGGCAACAGTAAGAATAAATAATTATACAGACGAATAATTAGACAACGAACATTTCAAAATGCTTCGTTGAACTCTTCTGGCTACATTAAATTCAATAATACTCTAAATGATGCAAATATGATTTGAACTGTTCAGCATAAGGCTAACTAAAAAAATGTAAAAGAAATTAAAAAATAGAAGCAAATATGAATCATGCGCGAAATTGGCTTTATCCCTAACATATAGATAAATGTTATGGCTTACCGATAGAAATGAATGTCCATATCTACCAAAACTGTTATCTCACAAAAATAGTGTTTGCTCTCCTTTAAAACTGAAAAACAAATATCTCTTTATTGATATCAGTTTCATCCCAATTTTTAATTTGTTTTCTTATGAATTTTTAATGTAAAAAAATCTGTAATAATTGATTTTTTAAATTATGATGAAATTTAAACTCATCCGTCCAAGTTTTGAATTACGCGCTTTTGCTGTTAAAATCAAGATTTAAAAAATAATCTTTTATTTGCGCGTACATTCCGAAATCAAGTTTTCGCAATCATTTCTGTTTCGTAGTATATAAAATTTTTTATTTGCATGTGTGATAATTTGTTTAGATTTCTTGTTAAATCCATGTTTTTCGCTCCTGGAAGGGGAGGGGGAAGTGAAGTTATGTAAAATTAAAAAAAGAAATATACATTTCACATTGATATTTAACAGCCTAAAATTTCAATAATCTTTACGAAAAAGATGGTCACCAAAGGCGGCTATTATGAAAAAAATTAAATCGTAAGTTATTTATTACTAAGTTGTACTATACGTGCTAACAATTTTTTGCGTAATTTCAACATTTGTCTGGACAATCTTCAGCTTTTAGTTTTATTATTTTCTTTTCTCTTTTACGATAAAATGTTTATTGCACCATTTAAGAAATTCTTATAAGCTAAATCAACTTTATAAAAGAATTAAAACCAACAAAGAAGTTTAAAAATAATATTTGTCACATTGACAAACTTTCATTCCATTAAAATTTCATAATTATATCAAAAAACTCAGTTCTCGCATTTGTTTCCATTTTACCGTTCCGATCTTCCTTTTCATTTCTTCGCATGGCAAATATTCTATGTACCACTCGGAACCCTCATGTATTCCACTTTTGTAAGTTTATCTCTCCTGTGGCACTAAATACATTTCTATGATTATACACAGCTGTTTGTCTTATGAATCTTTACACAAACATAAATTCTTTGCCCGAATCTTTGCAAAAGTACTATTTTTCCAAACTATTCACCCTTAACTATATTCATGTTTAATTTTTTCAATTGCAAGAAGTTATATCTGGAGTATAATTAAAATAGTAGTCTTAAAGAATACAATAGAAAACCACTTTAAGCAAGATTTTATTTCATCAAATAGTTTAAAACCTTTTTTCGTATGTTGTATGCAAATAAAAATCCATCCAAAGTCCGGCAAAGTAAAAATAGGATGTGACAAAACAGCCTCTTAATTATCAGGCAGGAGATAAAATAAATAGGGATTTATCAAATAATCTCTAAATATCAGGTTTTCTAGTAATTCAAAAATGTTCTTACTAATATAAAAAATATTTTCTGACTAATTCGTGTTACATTGCTTTACATTTTGCTATCAGTTGCTGTTGTTGCTTATCCTTAGAAGATCTGACATATGTCAGATCAGCTCCAATAGGTTGTTGACCCCCCAAAAATGTATAATAAATAAGGGGATGGGATGTTAAGTCTCCGTAAAAGTCCGATGCAAACCAGAATGTGATGCGGTGAGGCTGGATGGTCACAGCATTTTTTACAAGTAGGATTTTTCAATTACTTTCAAAGGACATAAACTTAAGATGCAACTCTTTTTAGTTTAGCCAGAGCAGTCTGGGAGCGTTGGTCACTTTTGTTTTCCGGCAGAGTGCCAGGGGATGTTCCCGTGAACCATTGGTGTGCAGATGGAATGCGCCGCATTAAATTGAGTTTAGATCTTTCAATTGAATATAGCTGTTGATAAATAAAAGAAGAACCAGTAGCCGTTTCATTCTCACTGCCTTCTTTGGCCAATCTTTTAGCGACCTCATTACTACTAATGTTTACGTGTTATGAGATCCATTAGAGGTGGACGTCGTGGTTGTGAGAGATCTTCCTCGGTTTGAGCAAAGTGTTCACCAATTTCATCGTTTGCAGAGTACCAGCCCCTATGATGCTTTAGTTCACTGTGACTGTTCGATAAAATTCGCCAAAATCACAACCATCTGATATGGTAGCATCAAACCCTACATTAATCGCAATTAACTCACTCCTGAAGACAGAGTAAGTGTCAGGGTTGTGTTGCTCTATTATATTCTCAAGACGGGAGATCCTAAATGCAAACACCATTGCCAGTGCGATCTTCTCTTTGATTACCATTAGTACGGACTTGCATTGCATCTTTAGGAATTGTATCAATAATTTCTAGAACCAGCTGTCTAAGATGGTCTCCGCGGTGAGTTTGCAGTGGTTTTTAGATCAAAGCGGAACAAAATTCTCTGTAGTCATTCTGAGGGATCAACGCAGGATCATAAGATAGACGTTTCGACGCCCCGAGAGATTAGGTTTTTGTGTCTCTGCCAAGCTAAAAGGACTACATTTCTTGAGTCATTGATTGTTGCTCCAAGTGTGCAGATGCAGGGAAGCCCGATGTTGGGCAACAGGAAACTATTTCCAATCGGGAAACGAACTGGCTTTATTATTCTACAATCATTCTTTGTAGCTTAATTTTTTATTCCCGTAAAAAAAATTGCCTGTAGATATTATAACCTCGAACTTTGATAAATATAGTTGTTCTATACATTTCTAGATCGGAATAAATACTCTTTATCTATGATTCCTTGTGACTGAAATTTAGAGCAGGTATTTCTCGTAGAATTACATTCACTTTTGGCTTAAAAGGAAGTATTTTTCCTAAACAAACGCTACAGTACATACTACAAAACAACTGTGCATTACTTGTCATTTTTACGATGCAAAAAAGTAAAGAAGATTCATTTTTCCAAACATTTTTTAATGTGTATATCATTACCACGTCAAATAATAATAATAATAACATTTTTATGCAAAATTTATGGCAAAAGTCTAGAAACTAAGAAAATTATAGAAAACCGGTGGGAGGGGTTTCTCTAAAACTTTCTCTCATATTTTCTAAGAAAAGGTTAATCCAGAGAACGCCATGTATGGCACTATTATAAAATAGTTAGGAAATAATGACCTTGGGCATGCATTTAGCATTTTTACTGAATATATCGTGCCATACTTGTTGAGTGTTTTGGTGATCACATCCTGACATTCAATTAATAAAATCTGAAATTTTCATTTATATTTTAGAAGCACTTTTACCCATTCGATTGAAACCAAAATTTGGTACAGAACTACACATAAAGTCATAAATATTAAAAACCAAAATTTGTTATAATGATTTGATTTTCAATATCAAATTTGATATTTCATTTAAGTCATAACGCTTTTAAGTTGTCCCGTTTATAAGTCTCGGAAGATACAGATGAACAGACATTCAGCACAATGTTGGGTATAGCTTCTTTTACATTCATCTACACTGTAGATGCTAAATATTAATATTGAATTTTATCCGTTTAGTTCTCATTGTTTTGTAATTATGTATCAACTTATATTTGAACAGCCGGAAAAATAGATTTCCTCTGAACCAATTCAGCTCAAGATTTGAAAGAAATCTCCAAATTTGATGGGAATGTTTAAAATAAAGTTTCATCCATCTAACTGAAAACGGTTTTAAATCAACCTTATCACTACAGAGATGGGTATAGTGCTAAAACGTATTTTTCGAACTCGTGAGGTCTAAAGCGTGAAAATTCATCTGAACCTCGAGTTCGTATTTTTTGATAAGCTTATATATATATATATATATATATATATATCCTATTCCAATAAAATCTTTTCCTATTTCCAACGGTATTTTCTTTAACAACGTAATTACTGTTACGTAGAATCTGGCGCATTTCCTCATAATTTCAATGAACCTGTTGAGCAATCAGTAAAAAAATATTTTCAATTCTCTAAAGATTATTATTGGTGGAATCATAAAGTCTTGATTAGATAGTACACAAATACAATCACTGCAAATCACAAGGTACCTGTGATGTTTTACGAGGAGGTTTATGAATAAAAATCAGAAGAGAATCACTTCTTTTATATTCTAATTTACAGTTATAATTTTTATTAAATTTAATGATGAAGTTTCTTTTTTACGAAATATCAACTTTTTTAAATGACCGTAGAACTATTTATATTAGTTGCATCGTCATATTTTTTTTTATTTTGTAAAACTTTATTAAAGAAATTCATGCCAGATTTCATTAATAATATAATCATTTTTAAAAAAGTTATAAGGCATACTAATAGCTTGAAATAGATTACTTGATTTATAGTCATATATTTTTTCTTTCATACCAACATTGTGCATGAAATTTCATTTAATCACATTCATTTTTCAGAAACTACGTAATATTTTCATTTTCGAAATCAATTTGTTTTTGTTGCCATGTGTTTTTCCGGAATTTAAATATCTATAAAAAAAATTTATGATTATTAATTGAGATTATGTTAAATTTGGCTTCTAAAGTCGTTTCGAAGGAAAAAAAGAGAAAACGTTCATGAGTAATTCATTAGTTTGTTATCAAAACAAAATTTAAAAAGTATACAAACAAATGCAATTCAATTCTTAATTACTGTAATAATAAAAAATGAAAATATTAAAATGATTCTTTTTTTCCTCCACTCTTTTTTGAGCAGATACATTGTGCAAATCATCCCAGACAGATGATTTATTGGTATCAATAATTCTCCTCACCTATGTATCTGTTATAAAAAGAGAATTTATTTTCATAAATATAGAGTCTGTATAAAAGTCTTTCATAAATATAGAGTTTTCATAAAATAGAGAAATACTCTATATTCATAAATATAGAGTATTTTCATAAATATAGAGTTATCTTCTATCGTTGCAAAAAATATTATCTTTTTAATGAAAGATTAATAATTTCTCTAGGCCTTTTTTATATAAGATTTTTTTCGTCTGCATTAATATTCCAAAGTATTCAATAAAATCTTTCACTTTCAATATAAAATATCCATTTTGCAAGGCATATTCATCCCTCTTTTAAAATTTTAATTAACATTCCATAACAATCCCTTTTTAAAATAAGTTATATTATATTCTTTCGCAAAAATAGCATTCTTATTGGTTCCTTTAACGATGGCAGGGTATTGGGCTGTACATAAGTATCATTTCCCTAAATAATGTATCAATATAGATAATTTCTTGAGGGGTTTTTTTATTGAAATAATGATTAAAAATGGTTTTGAATACCAATTAAAGAAACAAAATACACTAAATTTTCATAGTTATTTTTAATA
This sequence comes from Argiope argentata, assembly GCA_026289955.1. Lineage (NCBI taxonomy): Eukaryota > Metazoa > Arthropoda > Arachnida > Araneae > Araneidae > Argiope > Argiope argentata. The sequence continues at coordinate 237,021 of JAOUZG010038391.1, read as the reverse complement.
ATTAATTTTTACTGATCACATTTTAAAAATAAAATTATTACTCTAAGTAAAAAGACGATTATAAATAGAATTTTTTTCACTAGAGAAATAAAGAGTTAAAAATTCAGCATAGAGGTTTTTTGAATTTGACCAGGATGCCCAGATATACTATCCCATTTAGGTCTTCACTAATCTATAAATCATATTTTATATTAGTATTTTATCTCTTTTCACTAAGTATATTTCTAATTTATGCATCGAATTGTAGAAGTAGATATTTAACTCTGAAATTGAAAACAAATTCTAATTAAGAGAAAACTATTGCTTGGATACTCTTAACTATAGTAATAGCTAATTAACTATAGTAATGTTAATTAACGTTATTACTAATTAACTATAGTAATATTAATTAGCTTTATTACTAATTAACTATAGTAAAATTAATTAACGTTGTTACTACTTAACTATAGTAATATTAATTAACGCTATCACTAATTAACTATTATAATATTAATTAACATTATTACTAATTAACTATAGTAATAACGTCGTTATTTTTTTAAATTAACATAATACAGAGTGATTCATAAAGAATATATATTTGTCAGATGCTGTAAAGCAGTAACAGTCAAAGACGCGAATCACCTAAGCGAACCGTAAGGTATGTGAACTTTTAATGTTTCTTTCTCACCCTTGACAGAAGTCGCATAGACAGTAACAGGTGTGTCACGTGGCTAGTCAGACGACAGGGCGGTATCTGCTGTGGAGAAGGTGTTTTGTGTTTCCCGGTTTTTGTAAAACGGAATCTGTAGTTGTTGAGCATTGGCATTTTCGATCGCAATTCGGAAAAGAAATTCCAGTAAGAAAACCAATCTATCAATGGTATGAAAAACTAAGGTCTGTTTGTGCAAATGTATAATTCCTGTACGACTAAATGTATTCCAAAATGTCGTCATTCAACGAATCCTCAAAAAATCAATGCTGAGGGTGAATCGTGAAGCTCAGATTTCTGAGCCCACCGTCTAACGAATTTTGAGGAAGAACCTGCCAATTGTTCTATACAAAGTGCAGATGCTTCAAAATCTAAATGACTTTTACAAACAAGAGCGTTTTGAAGATAATTTTTTGCCGATCCTTTAAGTTTTATTGGTGAAGCAGCATTTCATGTTCGTGGGAAGGTACACAAGCCCATTGTTCCCTTTTTAGGAAGAGAGAATCACAAATTCAAATGGCAATACATGCGAAATTCCTCTGAGCTAAATTCGTTCTGTTCAGTGTCCAGGAAGAAAGCAAAAGGCCTCTTCTAAAGGCTCACACATAGAACGTCTGCGACTGTCTCCAATAAAACTTAAAATAACCCCATATAATCCTGCTACAGATGGCACATGTCTTGATTTATAATGCATCGAAACAATATAATTCTTTATTGATCACCGTGTATTAAACAGTCCATTTAAGATATGACATCTATTTGAGAAATTAAATTTGCAGATCAAAAGCATTTAAACATATCAGATTCCTTTAAGTTTTTTTGTCGAGTAATATAACAATAATGTCCCTGTATGAGATAAGCCATCAAGCAAGGAAGTAAGATTAATTCGTTGGTTAAGGTCCATTCACTAGTAAAGTGTTTTCACTGTACTAGACGAGCATATTTTTTGAAACAAATTCAAACGCCAGCAAACAATCCTAATCAGTTTTTATCTAGGTAAGAATGTTTGTGATAGAGATTTCCTTTTATTTGAATGTGTGACTCGAATGATCATATGATCGCAGATTAAATGTCGGTTTCGCGTGTCACGTGCATCACGTGAGATTTTTTGGCGGAAACAAACACACGTGCTCTGTTTTGTATAAAAATTCTTCTTAAATGTGTTGTCGCATAAATTACATTTGGACTCTGAAAATTGCACGTTATTCAAATTACGTAACTGTAGTTGATCATCTTTTTAAAAATGGATGGAATAAAGAATTTTTAGATATGAATAAAATAACTTCGGATTTATAAAAGAAGGGGAAAACAACTTTTAAGTTGCTTCTTTTAGTTTTTGTCATATGACACAAAATTAAAAATAATTATATGTACTTTTATAATTTTTTTTTCAGTTTTAACTCAATCTTAACCCAACAGTTGGAATCTAATGATATATTTTAATGCTCATATATATATAATATATTAATGCCTATTTTATAATAATTTTATAATAATTATAATAATATAATATAGTAATACCTATTTTAGTCAATTCGAACGCAACAAAAATATTTCATTTTGTTAAGGGAGGATGTGAGATTTTTGTTGATATCTTTTTTGAAAATTGACCGAATAAATGGCACCTTTTATTTTAGAACATATAAAAATAAATTTGACCTTCCGAGAAGGGTTATCTTTGAATTTCAGCATTTTCCTAAATATTAATTAGTTTGTTTTTCGTTGCGTTTTTAAAAGGAATGAGCTTATACAAGTAATTATATATAGATCTTAAGTATTTTTGCGGACAATTTATGAAAGAAATTACATCTTTTTATGATTTGGGATCAAATAAGAATGATGATTTAAAAAACGTTTGTACTGTACCCAATGCATGTCCTT
>JAOUZG010038391.1:215994-234049 GCA_026289955.1 Argiope argentata | reverse complement strand
TTTTTTTCAGGATGGCCGAATGTAAGATAATTATTAACGGCATTGTATTTTTGTGGCAACAGTTATTTTATGTTGATGTGTTTGGCAACAGTGTGAAAAATTCGAGCTTGATAAAATAAAAATGGTGATTTCGTTATTCTAAGAATTTAGTCTTGTTTTATAAGTTAATAATTCAGAAGTGGGATAAGAAGTGGATAATTGTATAGTTTTAGAAAGATGTCTTTACTTGCGAGATTACGAAAAAAGGATTTAGAAATCGTTGCAGTGGAACTTGGAGAGGAAATCGGAGAAAATAATAAAGTCGTGGAATTGATAAGTTTGATCAAGAAAAGTAGGAATTATGATGAAGATATAATACATGGAATAATCGGTAACATAAATGCCGATCGAAAAGCAGAGGAAGCTGCTCTAGCTCTAAAACGTAAAGAAGAATTTGAACTTGCAGAAAGAAATGCTATGCGAGAACATGATTTGGCGATAAAGAAGCTGGAAATTGAAGCCAAATCGTTATCGCCAATTGCTCAAAACGCGCCCAATGTGGAAATCAGCCCGAAAATAGACTGGAAGACTCAGGTAAGAAATTTTGATTTGAAATATGACGACATTGGATTATATTTAGTACATTTTGAGAGAGTAATGAAGAGGGTAAATATGGAAACCTCTCTATGGATGGCGTGTTTGACTAGTGTTCTTCCTAGTGAAATAGTCGACATAATTATAAGAGAACCTGAAGAATTGGCTGAAAACTATTCTTATATGAAAGAACTGCTACTTAAGCGTTTCAAGCTAAGTGCTGAAAAATTTCGCCAATTGTTCTACTCGCATAAAATTAAGCCTGGAGGTACGTGGCGAGAATACTACTATGAATTAGAAACTTATTTCAATGGGTGGATAAATGGGTTAAATGTAAAAACTTTTGAAAATTTAAAGGACTTAATAATATCAGATAGAATGAAGCAAGACGCACCTTTAACAGTGCAAGAATATTATATCAGTGAATGGTCACTGTTGAAGTCGCCAACGAGCTTGGCTGATAAAATTGACGAACACATTGAACTATCTGGTCTATACATAAATAATAAGAATATTGGTGGTCAATATAATACCAAAATAAATAATCGTTCTGCTACTAATTATCGAATGATGGAGCCAATTACGTGTTATAATTGTTACGAAAAAGGTCATTTGGCACGTGATTGCGTAAAACCTAAAAGACCTAAGTTTTGTACATCATGTAGGACTGAAGGCCATGGAACTAGGGAATGTCCTAAATCACGTAGTAATCTCACAGTAAATTTATCCTCCTTATCATGCTCTAATAGAGATGTTACACTTAAAATCGTATCAATAAATGGAATGAATACAGATGCATTAATAGACACAGCGGCTGATATATCAATGATAAAATACTCATTTGCAAAGCAAATTAATGTGCTTGTTCAACCTAAAAACAATGTTATTTCTATAACAGGAATTGGAGGTGGCATAACACAATCACTTGGAATTTGTACAGTAAATGTGGCTATAGACAATTTAATTCTAAAGGATGTGAAGTTGCACGTTGTAAATGATGATACATTTCAAGGGCCATTCGTCATTGTCGGAAAGGATTTGATAGATTTTCCAAATTTAGTGATGATAAGACGGGAAGGAAAATCTAGAATGTTTCACATGGATGAATTTCGACGTCTAGCGAACATTGGAGTTGAAGAATCACCCCATGCAACTGCTATTCTGAGAGCATCAAAAACGATAACTGTTCAACCGAATATGATACAAATGTTGGAAGTTGTAGATAACAAATCAACGGATGACGAAGTGATGACTTTTGATAACACTGATAATGAATCAAGTTCGTCTTTATTAATTCAAGATGGTAAAACACTAGTACCCATAGTTAACTGCAGCGATAATACTCTACGCTTAAAAAAGGATCGAGTTATTTTAAGAGGTGTTTGGTCGACTGAAAATGTTGATTCTATTAAATATCCCGATATCAACGGTGACAAAGAAAATCTAGTTGCTATTGCCAAAAGAGATCTCAAAGAAAAAGTTAAAATTGATGACATAAAGATTGGACCAGACACATCGGATGAGCAAAAGCAACGTGTCTGTGACCTATTGAATGAATTCAGAAAGTGCATCGCTCTAAGTCCTAATGAGTTGGGATGTGTCAACAATACAGTCATGAAAATAGTTGAAAAGGCTGGTAGTACTCCTGTCGCTCGTTCTCCATACCGTGCTTCCCACTACGAAAGGCAGATTCTAAGAGACATTATTTTAGAAATGAAAGATCAAGGTATTGTTCGAGATAGTTCATCTGAATATAGCAGTCCCGTTTTGCTTGTAAAGAAGAAAACTGGTGAATATCGAATGGTGATTGACTACAGACAATTAAACGCGCAGACTGTCAAGGACAAATTCCCTTTACCACATATAGATGATTTATTAGACAGAATTGCTGGTTCTAGTTTGTTTTGCATTCTTGATGCCTGCCAGGGTTTTAATCAAATACCTATGGATGATGAGTCAGCTCGTAAGGCCGCGTTTACAACACCAGACGGCCACTATGAACCCACTAGACTATTCTTTGGTCTTTCAAACGGGCCTGCAGTGTTTCAACGATGTATGTCATTAGCTTTAGGCAATTTATTATGTAATGGTGTGTCGTGTTTCATAGATGACATATTTTTTGGATCCTCTAACTTTGAAAATATGATCAATATGCTTAGAGCAGTGCTCGAAAAATTGTGCAATGCAGGGATAACGTTGAAACTATCAAAGTGTGAGTTTGCTAAAAAAGAGATTGAATATTTAGGATTTGTTGTCAGCAAGGATGGTATCAAACCTGGACCCAGAAAACTTGCTGCTGTTGCCGAATTCCCTGTTCCCCAAAAAAGGGATGAAGTTCAGAGATTTTTAGGATTGACTGGATTCTTCCGTCGCTTCATTGCTGGCTATGCGTCAATTGCAGCTCCTTTAACCCGCTTATTAAAGAATGGTCAATTATTTGTCTGGACCAATGAACATCAAACTTCTTTTGAAAGATTACGTAATCTTCTTGTATCCAAACCAGTCTTGAAATTGTTTGATCCTCGGGATGAAACCGAACTGCACACCGATGCAAGCTCCGTGGGTTTGGCTGGAATGCTACTTCAGAGAGACAGAGATAATACCCTTCGCTTGGTCTATTGTGTAAGCAGACGTACTAATCCAGATGAAGAAAATTATCATTCGAGCCGATTGGAGCTACTGGCTGTTGTTTGGTCTCTCAGTCGCCTTAGATCCCTTCTCCTTGGTCTTCGATTTACTATTATTACAGATTGTTCTGCAATTATATATCTAAAAACTCAAAAAAATATAAGGCCCCAAACGGCAAGGTGGATAGAACAGCTAAGTGAATTCAATTACGATGTTAAGCATAAATCCGGTGACCAGATGACCCATGTGGACGCCCTGAGTCGCGCACCAGTAGAAGACGAAGATCCTGAACAATCTAAAGAAGCCACTGAATGCAGCCCATTAGATATAATAGTGAAATGTCCGAACCAACTAGTTGAAATTGATACCAGTATTCCATTAAATATAAGTGAGAAACCGCGTGTCTATTATATAAGTACTGAAGAAGACAAAGTAGCTTTAATTCAGTCCCAGGACGAAGAGTTAAACAATATCATTAAAATATTAAAATGCTCCAAGAAAAAAACGGAAAGGAAAAATATTGTCAGTAAATATGAACTTATAAACGGAATACTGTACCGCTTACAAATTGACAACGGTGTCTGCAAAAAATTGTTTGTAATGCCACGATCTATGAGGAAATATTTAGTTGTACGCTTTCACGATTTTTCGGGTCATTTTGGAGTTGACAAGGTCAAATTACTTATAACACAGCATTTCTGGTTTCCTCGAATGTCAGAATATGTAAAACAGCATATAAATCAATGCGTTATATGTGCTTTTACGAAAGTACCCGCCGGAAAAGTTCAGGGTAAACTCAATCCAATTCCGCCAGGTAAACGACCCTTTGAAATAGTACACATGGACTTTTTGGGACCCTTTAACGCTAGTTCGAATCGCAATACTGAACTATTAGTAATAATTGATAATTTGACAAAATTTGTTCGTTTACGTGCATGTACTAGTTGCTCTACTAAATGTGTATTGAAGTACTTTGAAGAATTCATAAATGACTTTGGAAGTCCTATCAGAGTCGTTACTGACCGAGGCTCATGTTTCACATCATCAGCATTTAAAGAATTCTGCATGAAGCATGGCGTAAAACATACTGTGAACTGCTCGCAAAGACCAGCTGCTAATGGACAAGTGGAGCGGATAAATCGTGTGCTTATACCTATGATTTCCTCAAATGTGCATGCAGATAACCATAGGGACTGGGACAAGATGTTGCCTGAAATCCAGAGATGCATTAATTGGTCGCCCAGCAAATCTACAGGCAAAGCGCCCTTCCACCTATTATTTGGATACAAGCCTAGAAAACATGATAATTTTCCAAGAGAATTGCTTCCAATGTCGGATGAATATGTTTCTCCTGGAGTACTGCAAGAAGAAGCACGAAACGATATACTGAAAGCACAAGAGAAAATGAAGTCCAATTTTGATAAGCATCACTGTGATGCACATACATATTCTGTTGGCGATGTTGTCGTTGTAAAACGGTTACCTGAAACCACTCCTGGGAGTCGCACAAAAACGCAAGTTCGATACAGAGGACCCCTTGTAGTTGTGAAGGTGTTTCCATCTGATGTATATCAAGTCACAGATTTTAGAACAAAAGCACAAGGACGTGTAAGACGGCATTATACAACTACAGCTCATGCATCGCAGATGAAACTATTTCACATTGTAAATGAAGATGAAATCGTTGACTATGATGATGAAGAGGAAGATATGGTTAATGAACTCCCAAATGCTCCACGAGAAAATAGAATAAAAAAATTGCCAACATACCTTCAGGACTATGTACTTTGAATAATTTACAATGTGCCTCATTTTCGTAATTTTATGGACAGGGTCGTCCATTTTTTTCAGGATGGCCGAATGTAAGATAATTATTAACGGCATTGTATTTTTGTGGCAACAGTTATTTTATGTTGATGTGTTTGGCAACAGTGTGAAAAATTCGAGCTTGATAAAATAAAAATGGTGATTTCGTTATTCTAAGAATTTAGTCTTGTTTTATAAGTTAATAATATATATATATATATATATATATTAGAACCATTACGAAATTGTAACCCAGTTGGTGGTCATGTGATTTTTGTTCCAGTATGATTACAAAATTATAGCCTCCAAGTTATAATTTGGCATTGATGACAGGTTTTTTAAAAATATAGATAACATTTTAAAATTTTAGAAATACTAAGTAACTTTCTCAAACTTAACATATCGGATAAAAGGCAATTAGCAAAATGTATTAGCTTTTTTTTAAGTATTACTGAATATCAGAAGATATTTGTTGAAAATATTTTAAGCCAAATTATGAATTTGGGTGTTTAATTTTGATGTATGAAATAATTCGATCCCTATATGATTGTTCTGTTTTACATTGAGATTGTATTTGTTATTTGCTATTAATTTGTTATTTGCTATTTGCTATTAATTCTCTTTCATCTCTTTTTTTAAATTAAAAAATTAAAAATTTAAAAAATTAAATTAATCTCTTTTTTTAAATTTCTTTATTCTTTTAAAAATATTTTCACCTTTGCTTATTTTTTTCGTCCAACTTGGAAATGATTTCTCAGACCAATATTTTAATATCAACATTAAGACTACAACAATTCAACCTAAGAATCGACCGCTTTCTCCCAATCAACCTCTTGGAAATGCTTATTGGGCGTATGAATTTAGTCATTAGAACAACTCGGTTGCCTATTTTTATTCATCGCTATTACTGATAGATTATTTTTCATTTCATGTCGATGCCCATTTAAGAAATGAATCGATTTGATAGCTTTTTAGCAATACAACTGAAGCTAAAATACGGGCCGCCTAAAGTTTTGTCTTACTTTGTGGAATTTTATCCAAATATTAAATGTATTATTATAAAATTGTACACTTCATTTGAAGAGGGCGTTTGAATAATTATATCAATTTCTCTCATTTAGAATCTAACATCTGATAATGGAATTTTAAAGCTTTTGGAAAATACAAGCTTACATCAATATGTGAACAAAAAAATGTCGATTTTGAACGCCCTCTGCAAATAACATTTAATTCTCAAGCTTAAAGAAAAAAAACTAAATACCATCACAGTACACTAAATTTCTATGTAATCTCGCATTATTCGCGAAGTTTCTTATATAATGTGAATGGAAATATTATGGTGTCGAAAAAGTTTCTTTCTCATTGCGCTGTGAATGTCCTTATCTGGCTGTGCTTGTGCAAACATGAAGGCTTATCTATAAGTCATCAATGCCATCGGTTTCAGTCGTACCAATGCTCGATTACACCACAAACCGGAACTACAACGAAAAAGGTTTGTCCATTGGGTAGGATTGAAAAGGCGTAATCTTCCATCATCTCCTTCCTCAAAAAGAAATAATAAATTATCAGAAATGCTGTCCTCAACTGATCTATTGAAACCTGCATACGGAAAAAAATGGCTAGAATTAATAAACCAAAAAGGCGTTGTTCTTCATCAATACAACACGAGACCACATATCTTCTTCTAATAGCCGTAGACACATATTAGCTTTCTAAAAGTTTTTTCTATCAATTGATTTATTCGAAGCATTTCTTGCCAATGATGCTCGAAATTGCTCATTAATGCATCATATTTTGCAGAATACAAGCTTTGTGATAAATATAGCATTGTAATATAATTAATTTTATATTATAAGTCACAGATTCTTTTGTACTTTTTCGCCGCATTATGTCAAGTTTTTTTTTTTTTTAAAAAACAATTTCTTGCATTCCAGCTTCAATTTGTTAAAACAATCCCTTAAATGCCACGTAAAATGCATATTTTATTTGCAGTATTATAAATTTGATCACTTGTCCACTAAAAAATAAAAAATAAAAAATTCCCAAGTGATTGAATTATTGTTAGCTCAGCGATGCAGATCTAGTTCAAAATATGTAATTCTAAAAATAGTGAAAGTTACTAGTCTCATCAGAAGTTACAAATTCGATTTGTAGTATACTTTCAATTTTATTTTTAAAAGCAATTTTTAAAACTAAATTCTCAAGTCTTTCGACTATAAAATTCGATAGTTATAAGCTTCTTTTGCATTTTCTCTTCAAACCCTTTCAATCGATGCTATCTCATTTGACTTCAGAATCGTTTAAAGCATCGATGTTTTTTATTGGAATTTAACTGAGCTTTATCGTTTGGCGCATCGATTATTGAGAAAATACTAGATTACTCTGTCATGTGATCAAGCACTTTATTGGAACCATTTAAAAATGAGTCTGAAAAATCTTTCATTTATTTATTCGAAGAAAGCAAAAATAGGAAATCTTATATTCTTCATAAAATCTTGGACTTCATTGCAGGAGTTTTAAGCTGCTTGTTAAAGAAAGTGAGTCAACGTTAAATTCGATTTTTAGTCATCGTGCCAACTGAAGCGAAATGAAGATATCTTTTTAATTATTGAATGCATGACTGCATTCGACGACAAAATTTGGAACTTCTTGAGATTTAATTGAGAAGAATAATCAAGATATATACTTTCATATATACTTATTTCTCCCAATATTTTGATTTCCGTTTCTTTAATTTGAAATACTTACTGAAGCTACATCAATCAATTTAAAATATTTTCTTTTAGTCATTATATACAAATATTGGAAAAGTTTTTAGGGTTTGGATGAAAGTAATTAATGTAATTGTCCAAATTGTAATCTAAAATAGATATCATATATCTAATTCACAAATTATTTTTGAACTGTCCTGATAACAGACAGACAGATATACAAACATACATACTGCCAAAAATGTGTGTGTATATATATATGGTGTTCCAGAAAGACAGGATAAACTTTGCACAGCCAGATTCGTTGTTTGGAAAACATAGAAAATTCCCAAGAGAACTTATCTCTACAACTTATAGTTTCTCAGAAAATGCTGGAGAGAATTTAAGACGTCATATCCGGTTTACGAAAAAACCTTTATTCGGCCACTGGATAGACCGTCAGGGTCCTGTTTCATGCCCACCACGATCTCTAGATCTGAGCCCTTTAGATTTCTTACTATGGTGCCAAGTAAAGGAATTGGTTTATCGAGACCCAGTTACTTCAGAAATAGTTCATTTATCTCCACAGTGTATTTACTTTTGTGGACACTACGATGCTAAAACGTGTACAAACAACCATTTTACGACGCGCGCGTGCATATATCCATAGGCGAGGGGATCATCTCGAACATCGTACTATTTAAAATGTTGAAAGTACTGATGTTTATGTTTCGAATAAAGTTTTTTTTCTTAAAATTAATATGACCGTACATTTTCTCCTGTGTTTTTCTCGAATACTAGAGGTCTTAGAGGTACAGTTCTTTGTACAATTTTTATGTCTTCCAAACAACGAATCTGGCTTTGCAGAATTTATACAGTCTTGCTGGGACATCCTATATATAAAACGCCTAGAGATACTAAAATATTTAGAATCATTCGTTTGACATTAAGTGGCTGCAGTGGAATGATGGCAAATAAAAGACTTCAAAGATTGGGTCCGAAACAGCAAATGAAAGGTTTAAATCATACCCAATTTATTAACAGGAAAAGAAAACAAAACACAAGATGAAATACTTACCCTCATATGAACAATAACATAGACGGTCGTTTCAGAAGTTAGACTCTCCATAACATAATGATGATGCTGATGTTTGTCCGCTTGCTACTAACGGACACGACATCAGCACGGAAAGAAGTGGGGCAGTAGCTTCTGAGGGTATATTCCCTATTACATAATAACACGTATTTATATTATGTCTAAAATCCTGTATTTAGATATTTGCTACGGTTATCGGGTTGACTGAATATCAGATACGATACCATTTAAATAGCTATATGTTTGTTATTAAGTGAAGTATTGACCCAATCTAATAACATGCAGCGGCAGGTTCAAAATGCTTTGCATCTTTTCAGAATAAATTGAGGGAGATAAAAAAATTGGAATTTAAAATTGTGAAATAACATTAATCCCGAAATTTTCAAATAGAATCTTTTGTTGATTACAATACTTTATCTTCGTATAAGATAAAGTAAAAAAATCTGAAATCTTTGCTTCGCTCTTCTAAATTACTTGAAGAAATTCCGATCTCTAGATTTTGTCCTAAATAAGCATTAAATCAATCCAATTAAAAGCTCCCAGGATTAAAGGTTCCACGCTTGCTTATTTTCTTTTCTACCATTCAGCAACAACTAATTTTTCGCGGACTTTCTCCGGGCACTGAAATCCACTTATCTACTGGATTAAGTAGGTTCATGTTTGGGAAAAAGAAACCCTTCGGAAGAAATAAATCGCTAAACCTTACCAGAAATCTTGTTTTGTTCTCTGAATACAATCTCAAACAAGAAACAAAATGCTTTTCTTGTAGTATTCTTTTTTCTTCTTCTGTCTTTCTCGCCCTTAAAGTGTCGACAGAGCTTTTAACATCTTTCATTGTCTTTTTCATTGACTTCTTCACAAGGCTCACCCATGAAAACGTTTCATTGTCTTTTTCATTGACTTCTTCACAAGGCTCAGCCCTGAAAACGTGAATGAAAGCTTTTTTTTCAGAGATGAACACCTGTCTAGAATTTTTTTGTAGAGAGAAATCTATTTTTTTAAAAATAAAATGTAAATATCTTTTCTGAAATTCTTGTATTTTATTTTAAATTTTTTTAAGCCTAAATATGACATGTTTTTTTTTCGTTTGTTTGTTTTGAAGGACGATAAACATAATATCCGAAGCATGATCTAATTCGAATAAATATCGTCTGTTAAATTTTTCTGGAATACCAGAAATAAAAGTCAATAAGTTTTTTTTTCTTCCTAGAAATCTACTTCCTTGATTCTAAATTTTTTTTCAATGTTTCTTTTCGAATAGCAGAAATGTGCATGAATATCTATTATCCGTAGCTTTTTCATAATGAGTTGTAAACATGAATTCTCGTTTCTTGTCATTATTAATTTTCTTTAATGTTTGGTTTTGTTCTACAATTCTAGTTTTTCCGAAGTTCTTAAAACCAAAAACTTTTAAGGTTTATTCACCGAACAATAGTTACTGTGATTCTTAGTTTTTGAGAATTCATATTTAGAACCCACTTCGCATTTCATGTCATCGTTAGTATTCTTTTTTTTTTTTGTTTTTTTCCTGTGATTCTTGTTTCCAGCATTTTTCGAGAATCGGAAAACTTACTGAGGAGAAGCACTGCAATTATTTAACTTGTTTGTATATCTTAATCTAGTTTGATTTGTGCAATGCTTTCGATCTAGAATTCAACCAAAATATTAAGTTAAATAGAATATTATGTAGCAAATTAATATATCAATTGTACTTAAAATAAATACATGCTTTTATACATATAAACATAGTAAAAGTTCCTGCTGGGCAAACTGTTTACTAGGAGTACATTCTTCTTATAAAACTTGTGAAATACCATAAAAATGCAAATTACTATACAGGATCTCTTTTTGGATAACATTAAATTTATTATTTAGTATCAACTTGTTTTAAGCTATCAAGGTTTAATTTAAATTCTTAAAATAGTTATTTCGAACAACTTAACAAATTTAAATATCATATCTATAAAGAATAACTATTCAAAATCATTATTATCCGAAATTTGAAATCTGCAAAAGGAAAATTTTATTTCTCTTTACATTTTTTTACTGTACTATTGGCGAAGTAATGAAATTTACGACCTTTCGTGAAAATATCCTGTTTTATTTCCTTTTACACGAAACAATGCAGCACATCGTAATGTCACGCACGCGATTTTCTCCTAAAAGTCTTTACACGACGAATTCAACACTAGATTAATCATGTGTTATTCTAGGAAAATATTACGATTTTTAAAAATATTTACTTTTAACCGGAAATTCATTTTGTTACCCAAACAGTATTTTATGTAAAAAATCAGTTTTTTACTTTCCTTTTATTTCCTTTCTTTAATATTTCTCTATTCTAAAATGTATCAATTGAAACTTTGAATAATTTCTTGTGATATTTGAGTCATATAATACATGAAATACATTTCAGGGGAAAAACGTTTCCAGAAATTTTATAAATGGAAATCTATTTATTCAAAAATAAAAAGCGGAAGAATTTTCGTTTTAGACTTTTCCTTTAAAATCGTATATAAAATAATGAAGCTAAATAGAATCTGTTTATATATATGTTGATTATGATGGCGTGTCCGTTTTACAACAGAGAGATAGGTGCCATAGCTTAGGAGTATAAACCACTAAGTGCCCGAGGACAAAGATCTGACTTCCAGCTCATATGAGGATGACACACACTTGATTGCCCAGCCTCCTTTTACAGGGGAGCACATTCACACACCTCACAGATAATATACAGAAGAACATCCATGCCCTAACCGCTACTCGAACCCGGAATACCCAGATCAAGAAGAAGACGCGCTAGTTCATGAAAGGGCACAGGCAAGTGTGTGTGTGTGTGTGTGTGTGTGTGTTATAACGTTAAAGTGTGAAATCCCTTATTTCTTTGAATAATTAAGTATTTCAGGAAGTAACTAGTCAAGTCAATTAAAGTATATAAATTTACAGAATTTTACGATTTAAATAGGTATTCTATAGAATAACGATTATTTGATCTGATCTATAAAAACATGAAATAAGGCATTCGAAAACTCTTTGAACAGGTTCTAACTGCTTTTAGTCAGTTTTGAACCGCTGCTTTGCAATGACGTGTGTGTGTGATTCATTTCATTACTTTTAGAAGTAAAATTTAGGTGTATTTATGTTAGTGGGTTTTTTCCCCCATTTTGGATTATTAAAAAATATTTTTGCAATCTATTTTCATGCAATGACATCTGTAGGAATGGGAGATCAATCTGTAAATAAGAAAGATTTAACGCAAGATATATTTGAATCTTGATTAAATAAGCGTTTGGCATATCGAAATAGGGCTGCACACTTACTCGTGAAAATTTATTTACAAATCTCGCATATCATTGATCAGGTGACTCACCATCTACCAATCACAAAGCGAATAAAACTCTATATTTACATAAAAAAAATTATATAATAGATAGAAATATCAAGGAGAAATTAAAGTGTAAATATGACGTTAAATTCCAGTCCAGAGTTAATGGGAACAAAATATAAAAATAATATAGTAAAATTAGATACAAAAAAATAGTTTATTGTATTAAGATTTATTGTGTCAAAGTACATAATCTATGCATAGTAAAAAATGAAGTCTCCCGACAGCATCTGTACTTTTGAATCACAAAAACTCGAAAAATAATCGATGGATATTGGAAATATTTATACCATTTGTAGAGCAGTTATTGGGAAAGGTTTTATTACATTAAAGTCATATCAAATTTTTTAAAAAAGAATTGCGATTTTAACTTTGCACATATCCCTGCAAGAGCGAAAACCTCAAACTGCGCATGTGCAAACAGCAAGAGCTGAGTTATGAATATACGATACATTTCTTTGTTTAGATCTGATTTTACACATCTATTCAAATCTTATTATATCCAAAAGAAGGAAATCCAATTAAATGTTTTGGTGGGAAGACATTAAATGCTAAAAAGCTTCATTTGTTACGCGATAAGGAAAATCAAGAGGAAAGAAACGTTCGGTTTTCGAATATCAGAGAAACAATATCCACTCTTTGAAAATGAAAGTCTTATGATGAGCGAAATAACAATCTTTCTTTAAATCGTGATGCAACTTAATTGCGGAGACCGAATGAATCTCCCGAGGAGCGAAATGATCACCTATGTTTTGTCTACGGACATATCCTATTTTTATCTTTGTAACAGTCTAAATATTTCTAAATGTGTACTATAAAAATTGTTTTGTGGTTATTTTTGATCATTTCTAAATATATTTTTTGTTTGTTTTATGATGCATAACATGCCCATATTGTATCAAATGGAGGCTAGACTTAAGTATAAAGCTATTTTTTTCTTTTTTGAATGCCATGCCACAAGCAACATCTTGCGGGGCTGCTGGTGAGTACTATATTAAAGACAGAGTCAACATAAAGGCTTCCATTCTTCTTAAATTGCCTACAAAAAAGGAGTCGTGTCCTTCGAGTTACCTGAAATAAGAGTCCAATGAATCCAATTAAACGAGTCCAGAGCCAAGGGTTTACTGCTGTCTTCTTTACTTCACCACAACATAGCAGCTCCTTCGTGGATTTCCACTGGACTCTCTTGATGCGACGAAATCCACCTACTGGCAAGCGTGAATATAGTGCCTAACAAAGCAAATTCTCGTTCAGAAGAAATCAACTGAAAGACTTTGTCTTGAAATTCATTTTATTTCCTAAATAGCATACAGGAAACCAAATCTTCTGTTTTTCCATACACATTCTGTATCACCTTTCCTATTTTGAGCGGTGGACATTTTAACGCTCTCTTTATTTAACGTAATGTTGAGAACATAAAAACACAGAACAATCAATTTTTCTTTATTTCGAAATTTAAAGCTTTTAAAGGTACTGAAGTGGAAAATGAATTTATTGGAAAAACAGGAGAAATTTTATTTCTTAAGAAGAAATTGACAGTTTTCTTTCATTCTATAGAAAACTAACCAAGAGCTGGTAATATAAAATTATTAATTAAGGAAAAAAATTCTCGGCAACTTTTTTTTCATTTTATATCTTTCTTGATTAGTAGTAAAGGTTTAAAATAAATATTGAAATTTCTTTTAAAAAATAGAGTTTTTTAAAAGCAATGTTGTGTTTTGTTATTTTATATCTTTGGAATTATGTTATGTTTCAGAAAGAATATTAATCATACAAAAAAATTAAGTTCTTTTCTGGAATCATTGCTTGTCTGTAATTTACTATCTTAAATATAAAAGTGAGATACCTTGTTTAATGTTATTCCTCTTTTTTTAAGAGGACATTTGCAAGTTACATTTAGATATGTTATTTATTGCTATTTCAAAGAAACAATTAAATTTCAAATAATATTTAAAGTTGCATGATGTTTGCAATACAGAAAGTACTTATGGGGTTAGTTTTTATAATTACAAGAAAATAGGGAAAAAATATGACTAGACTATTTTTCAATATATTTTACATCAACAATTTAATGACTTAATTTGATTGGGTTTCTTTTCACAAAGTATCTGAAAAAGGTGCTAATTTCTTGAAAATTTTCAAAGCTTTTAAAAATTTCACATCTTCTCCCTTTCTTTCTTTTTCTTTTTTTTTCCTTGATCATTCCAGGTCAGCACAACACTAAGATTCTTCCCTAACAGCTTTTGATTCGGACTTCAGCAACAAAATCTATTTATACACTGAGATGAGTTGTACCTATCAGAAAAAAAATCGCTTGAAAGAAATAGACAATCCTTGTTCAAAATTTCAATTTATTTTCTGAATAGCATCACACATAGGAATCAAAATCATACGCTGAGAATATTTTCTCTTTTCCATCCCCATATCCACCTTGACCCTCGAGGCATTCGAGAAAGTTTTAACGTATTCGTTACTTTTGTATCGAAACTCACGTCATAAGAACACAAAATGAAAACTAGTTTCCCCGAAAAAAATGTGAAATGAAAGATGAATGTTCTCGGAAATTCTGCAGAGAGAAATACGTTTATTGGAAAAATTGAGCGGGAGTTATTTCGTTCCCAAAGAAAAGAATTACACTGATTTTTCAGTCCAATTTAAAGAAAATGCTATATTTTATAAATAAATTATAACAATGTTATAAAGGTTAGTTTTTTATGTATTTTTTGTTAAGAAATCAGCAAAAGGTTTAGAAAGAAAAGCTTAGGATACCATATCAGTTATAAGACTTCATTTTCTAATGTTATTTCTTCTTTTGTGAATTATAAACACTAATTTTGAATTTTTTTTTCTTTCTTGACAGCAGATCTGAGACCAACTAGCAATAAAAAAAGCTTTATTTTTATTTTTATAATTTAAAAATTGTTATTCTAAAGTAAAATATTTTCATTTGCAAATTGAAATTGAAACTTATTAATTTTGTTCACATAGTTTTTATTTAATACGCTTTGAATTTAAGAAATAAATACCGCTTGCACGAAAAAAAATTATGAATTAGTGGCTATTTTATTTGTATAAACAACTGGCACATAAAAATGATTTTTTTCTTCTTATTTTTTTTGAAAACAGCCTAAACAAATCAATAATATTTCGTAAAAATATGTAGTACCAATATTTTTCTAATCCAATGAGTGTTACTTGTTGTTGAGATTGTAGTAACTTCAACAATTTTCCAAAATCGGAATTAAAAAATATAAAAGGAACATAAGCACTTGATTGGAAAAATGGAAAAATTAGATCGTTAAATCCAAAACAAATAGACTGCCGTAACGATAAGTCTGCTGAAGACCAATTACCTCGAGTCTAAGATCCTTTTTAATAAACCCATACACCAAGAATCACGATATCAAAAAAATAACAATAACTCGAAGTAATTAATTACAGAGCCTAACGAGCGACAACTCACCGTTAGCGATAAGCACCTGTGTAGATAATTAGCATTAAGGAAAATGGATAATTATGACTGGATGGAGAGGGATAAAAAAGCAACGATTTCATTAAGTGCTGCTCGACAAATGAGGCCCATTCTTAATGATATCGGGGATAAATTAAAGTGTTGCTTTCTCTTTGAAGCAACCAAAACAAACTTTGCTTGTAAAAAGGTTAATAAACGTTGTTAATCCTTCCTTTTTTCTCTTTAAAAAATATCGATTTTATTTGTTGTCATTTACTTTGTTAAAAAAAGGGTTCTCATTTTTTTTTCTTTATTTACAGAAATTTGTTGAATTTCGGTAATTAAATGACTATATTGTCTGAAATTTAAGCCAAGAAAGGACAAAACGAGATAATTTGGACTGTTTGATTATTTTTGTGGAAACTATAAATGGTACAAGTCTAGTTACAATGTAAATTAATGTACAATTATATTAATTTGAAATAAATATTAATTCTGTGCTATTGGTGCCGCCTAATAGGAATAATACTTAAATTAACAAATTAAAAATTAAAAGTAGAAATTAAATTAATTTTTTATTTCTACTTTTTTACAGTTTCGTTACTTTATATATAATTAACTGGGATATTCTTCTAATTAATTTTTCATTAACTCAGTCTGTCATGTTTTGTGATCAACTTAGTACAAAGTTGAGCATACATTCTGGATTTCTTTCTATTGGTTAACGAAATTCGTTTAGTCGTATAATCGTCCCGTTTTGAAGCAACAAGTGGAATATTTTGGGGCGAACGTCGTAATTCTGAACCACGGTGAGATAACAAGGACAAAACCTGAGAGGGCATCCCCTCTTCAAGATTTCTCATCAACTATTGGAAAACGTAACAGCAAACTCACTTACACAACTATCCTTAGATGAAATCTGGTCTGGAAACGGAAACCCTCCGGTTCCGAAACCTAGACCTTTCGACCAGTCCACTGAGGTTCTTTAGGTTGACTAAATCCAAAATATGATACTGATCTACAATTTTGGTTACAAGACCATGTATCAAGTTTCTTTTTTACATTTGTTATTGTATTTTTGAACTATTATTTTTCCATGGTTAAGAAAGGGCAAATGGATATATTTCTTTGAACTAGCAGGGGTGGTCTCCCCAAAACTTTCCCGCACCACCTCAGAGAACGCCTTGCATGGCATTGGATTACAACAGTTCTGAAATATTAACCTTTGGCTAGAATTCAGCATTTTCATTGAATGTGTTGTGGTCTATTGTCACCCGGCGAGAGAGTTTTTTTTCACTTTTAATTGCTGGCATGTAGTTAATAAGGTCTGAAAGGTCGAATTTGTGCTTTATTAGATATTTCCCCAATCGATTGAAATTAAAATTTAATGCAGAAGTGCAATTGCAATCAAATTCATATACCGAATTTGATGTATATAAGTCATTGTGATTTTGAATTAATCACATTTGCCCTTTCGGAAACATGTTTGGCAATCATGTTTACATGTTTCCGAACAGATTCTTTTCACATGGTGTAATGAATTTGAATATCTAATAATTTTAAACAATCAACTAATTGAGACTTTATGTTAATCTTACAAGTTTTTTTTATTTTGTTTTTTGTTTAATCAGCATTTTTAACCTTCCAGTTAGAATAAATAAGCAATTTAACGGAACAAAAATTCTTCTAAAATAATGCAGTTTGCTCTTAATTTTCTCAGTTTATGGTAATTACATATTTTGCTTTTGATTTATGGTCAATGAAAGAGAGGTATAAATCCTTTTTGAACGCACAACTTTTGCATTTTATATTTTGGCTAGATTCAATTTAGTTTATCTCTTCGTGCATTTCAAATTCCTTCTAACAATAGTAAATATTCTCTTCGAAAATGTCTTTGAAAAAAGAAAGAAAAACAAGGTATCTTCCTTTTAAGTGCGATCTAACTATTCAAAAACATTTTCATAGCATATCGAAACAATGGATCTTCCTAAAAAAAATAAAGCGAACGTGTGAAAGAGATTCACCTTAAATCACTGCGATTCTTTGTTTAGAAGACAAAGGAAAGATTACAGAAATATATGTGAAAGTTTGGGAGAGGTGGAAAATTATTTCCGTTTTTTTTTGTTCTTGTTTTTTTTAATTATACATAAGTAAATTAGATAAAGATCGCTAAAAAAGGTTTCTAGTCATCTTATATTTGCACTATAAAACGCTACAAATTAATGGTTTATGATTTTTTTCCATCTGTGAAAAATGAATCAGCTCATAAAGTAATTTTATAAATCGATTTACTTATATTAAAATTCATATATGTTAACTACAATTCAATACGTTCTTTATTACTTTTTCCTCATATTTACCATAAAGTACTAAAGACATTTTTATCTTCAAATTATTTCTTAGAATTGAAAATAGAAGCTATTAAA
>JAOUZG010038391.1:194671-215594 GCA_026289955.1 Argiope argentata | reverse complement strand
AAACGCTTCACTTAGCTAATTAATGGATTCGCAAATTATTATTAAAAGTATTCAGAAATGGTTCACCGTGTCACCAAAGAAATATTTAGTTAGAGGGAAAAATATAAAAGAAATCAAGAAAAAAGCTTCAAATAATTTTTTTAATCAAATGAAAAAATAGGATTAATAGTTGTCAAATAAGTAATCGTGATAAGACTTAAGATTAATGTACGGTTTCTTTCCAATCATCTAAAAACTCTTGAAGTCTGTAACGTATTCCAGAAATATTAGCAAATGACTTTTAAAGTTAGAATAAAAAATTGTCGAGATTATATTTGGTCACGATTATCCGAGTGCCAACATTTTTCAATTTTGGCGTCCATATCTTAATTTTCAGTCCAGCCATAATAATTATACTTCTGGAAAATGAAACTCTTATCTATCAAAATATTTATCTTATAAAAAGTGCTTTTTGGATTAATACTAAAAATAATTAACATTTAAATTATATAAATTTCTTATCCATACATTTTTTTATTTAACTCTAATAATAACATTTTTAATTCAGTTTTATATTGTTACTGAAACGATGTTTTGAAATGCCACGATGGAATCGAAACTCTCAATCACAATATTCAAACACGTGCTTTTGCCAACCATTCGATTGCAGTAGGATTTTCACTTCCGTGTTTGTTCCGTAACATTATAGGCTTTGTATTTTGCAGTAAACTGTTTAAATTGAATTCATGTACTTAAGTCGTATCAAATTACAAGATGAAATGGTTTTTTAAAGAAATGCATTTCATATAAATAAATTAACAGCCTCAAAATCTAATAATATTGGCGAACAAACTGGTCACCAAATGCGTCTAATTATTAATAAGAGGATAATTTTATTTTATAAATTTAATTGCTCTGTTAACTTGGTCAGTATGAATATTATACGTCACACATACATGTCTATTTCAGATGTTTTGGCCCCCAACATAATCGATGGATTCTTGAGTAGACAACATTTGTCAACTTCAATATTGTATGATTATTCTTCTATTGTCTCTTTTTAATAGCGAATTTACGTACTTTTACAACTAAATTTAGTTTAAAGCAGAAATTTCAATGGAATTTCATCAAATTATGTTTGGATACTCTAAGATTAAGATTACTATGATTTAAAATTTAATTGAAATTTTTTTTAGAAGAATAAGAGAAAAATCCTTTAAAAAACTTTTAGATATTTTTTGCTGTAAAATGTCTTTAATATATTGCAAAATGTACGACAAATATTTTTTGTGCATTGTGTCATCGCATTTTGATTTCCCTACGTTAATTTAAAAATAAAAGTACAAAAATAAAAAATAAAAATAAAAATGAGGACACTTCGATTTCGTAAGCTAACTAATGATTATTGAATTCTAGTTGCAACCTGTTCAGGAATATCGAAATGCACACATACATACATACACGTATTATACAAGCAAAGGTACAAAAGAAATATGCGTTCATTAGAAATATATGTTAGTCTTATCCAAGCCGGCTTTCTGGCACACAGGTAGCGAGTCTTCCTCTTGTTCTGGGGTCCCGCTTTCGAGTCCCGGTTCGAGCATAGTTGCTCTTCTGTGTGCTATCTGTGAGACGTGTGACTGTGCCCTCTTGTAAAAAGGGGCTGTGCAAGTAACTGGGATGAGCGTGTAGCCAAAGTCGTACTCTTGGCCCTAGTTAGCGCTACTTCAAAAACAAGAGACGCTGCTTTCGGCTTAAATTTGCTGCTGTATCAGCGGGGGGGGGGGGGCTTGTCCATAAGCAAGTTCCATAAGTAACAAAAGCAGTTTTATCCACAGAAAAGAAAGAAGATATCCTTAAATGTGGAAGTTTTGTGTTAATGCGCTGCAATCACACTTAAATGCCAGATTCTACTTCAGAATATTTATATTTACTTATTTTTTATCTATATATGAAAATGACGCTAAAGTTACTTTAACGTTCCGAAGGGATTTTTTTTCTTTTAATTTAATCGCTAATTGAATATAATTACAGATTTAAAAATCAAAAATTGTGTAATCTGGATTTGACTTAAAATTTAATTGCAATATTTCCAAAATACACGATCGGCCTTTGAGATTAATTGTCATACATTATATAGCAATTTTAGGTCACTTGATCAAAAAGTAAAGTAATAAAGTCATGCTAACGAAAACAGAAATTAAAGGGGCAACAAATAAAGATTGCCAAGGTCATTTTATTTTGTGAAGGGCTTTTCATCAAGAAAAAAACCCGATGTAAAAGCATTTCAATGACTTTAATTTCATTTTTATTTTTATCAAATCTTTGATGTGTGAAGAAATGTATTCTATATATGATATTTATTACTATTCTAATACATATAATAACAAGGAGTGCCTCTGAGATATTCAGTTAATCCTTAGAATTTTAGTTTATTAAATTAATTGCAGTTTTTACTTAGTAACAGTTTCAAATATTAAAAATTATATCACTGCCCTTCATTGCTTGCAAAGAGTTTAATCGGCGGAAAAGGCCTCCCCTAAACTTTTTCGCATACTTTTTAATAAAGTTATTTGTTATCCCAGAGAAGG
Source organism: Argiope argentata (assembly GCA_026289955.1). Classification (NCBI taxonomy): domain Eukaryota; kingdom Metazoa; phylum Arthropoda; class Arachnida; order Araneae; family Araneidae; genus Argiope; species Argiope argentata. The sequence continues at coordinate 213,024 of JAOUZG010038391.1, read as the reverse complement.
TTGTGCATGACATTATCTTACAATAATTGTGCAATGTTAACTTTCTTTTCGTATATATTGTATTGACTTATTTTCGAACAATTAGACAGATAGACTACCTCTGGATGAATGCTGCTGAAGAATTAACAGAAATCCACAAATTTGTTGTACAGCCTATATTTCAACCTTTTAGCTCAAAATATTTTTGAGTTATCTTTGTCCCAGACGGACGAATAAACGCTAATAATTTTAAACGATATTTTTTTTCCGAACTCGGAAAAATCGAAAACCTCGAGTTCAAATTTTTTTGATTTTCGCAATATTTTCTCTATTCTTCGAACAGGAGAAAAAAATCGCAATAATGAAGAGGCGTGATAATATTATTTCCGGGAAGATATAAAAAAAATTGAAGAGAAAAAAATCTTTAGCCAGCAATTACTGGTGTAATTTCTGTTAAAATCTGTATTTGCAAGAAAACCTAAAAATATTCATATATGGCTTCCCAAATTTACTTTAAAATCAATTTCTCTAGAGTTTTCTTCGTTGACAGCTCATCAAGTACTAAAAATAATTAATATAGATTGGTACCTTTAATTATATTTAAGTGTATTTCCAATGTTTCTAATCTATTTTTGTCAACAGATTTGGTAATCGTTCAAACAGAATAAATATCATTTCATGGGATTCCCTTTGAGTGCTCGCACAAGCTGTATAATTACATATTGTCTTAAAATATGTTGCGACATCTATAAAATAAAACTGAAGCGTTGTTGTCTTTCTGCAGAAATCAAAGGCTTATTCTTAATTTTTTTTAATTATTTTTTACAAATATTGTGAAGTGTAATGGAAGTTTAATCTAAGATTTAATAACAAATAATATTTATTAATTAAACATAATGTTTTCTTTGCTTTTGTACAATATTGTGACAATAAACCATACGGCAAGTTTTGCCGAGATTTCTTTTTTTGACAGAAATTAAAATAGGCAAAGAATGGAAAAAGAGAGTGATTTAATTACGACTTGTTTTATTTTATGGTACTGAAAAATATTTCTTTAACTTAAAACTTGTTTTGATGTTTTCTGTAATAAGAAAGTTAATTCCAAATTTAACTCCTGCTATTAATAGTGGATGTTTAAAAGGACTCCTTTCGCATTCCAATTTGTATTCACAAATTACAGTTGCCACTCACAATCTTTTGCTAAATTTGATCACTTTTTTAAAGTTATCAATAATTTTTTGAAAAAAATATCATATTTTTGAGGTTTTTAAAAATTATTTTGTAGAATATATAATTTTTTCCAGAAACTACAATCATGTTAAAATTGTTTTTTTAAATAAACTTTCTTAAATCTCAGTTGTAGGCTATAGAAAGTTTTCTATTTTTTATGCCTGATTTAAAATAACCTTTTACATTAAAAATGAATTGTTCGATAAGGCGGAAATGTTTGTATTTCTCCAATTGCTATCATAAAATGTAGCTAAACCTCACTTAATGAACGCATAGCATAAGAGTAATTCACATATCAAACAAAATAAGGTGTTTAAAAAATAAGCGATATTTCGCAGAACTGAAGATGAATAGGTACCGTGGCATGATATTTTAAATTAGTTTGTATCAGTCTCTGCTTAGTAACGATTGGAAGAGAACTCTTATATCTACATGAAAGAAGTTTTGACCGAATAGTGTTTTAAAACAGTTATCCGAAAATTTTAAGCAAGTACTTGTGGAGCTTTGATCGACTAGATTTTGTCACTAGTCAGAATCATTAAGCTAGAGGCTCACAGCAACAACATCCACGAACTAGTAGAAGTATGCAAACTGGACTACAGAAAAGCTTATGAGGCTACATTCTGAGTCACAGAAACCTACGGAGGAGATATGGGTCAGGAGAGTTAGAAATAATAGACTAAACAGAGCAACAACATTTCCAAGGAATTATTTAGAAAGCATGGGAGATGTTACCTTCCATATTGAGACACATCATACTCATAATGCAGTAACTATGCGTGATTTAAATTCATTTAACGATTATTTTGGTGTCTCATATTCATTAAACTGTTTAACTGAGATCTATTGCATTAAATGTAATAGACCTCAAGATAAAAATTATTTTGATATATAGAAAAAATTAGGAGCATATGAAGTTGCTGTAAAGAAATTTTTGTCGAAATTTGTTTATGTTTGAACTTGAAAAACCTGCATAGCATGTCTAAATAAGATAAATAAAATATGCAGTTTTAAAGATTTCGGATGCATGCCTGCCAAATTTCAGGAAATTTTATTTAATTATCCTATGAATCGATCATTTTGAAACAACCATTCTTTAGAAAATGCTTTTAACTATACTATTTGTAAATTAGTTCATCAAATTCGCTGGAAACAAATGTAATTTTCGTCCTTTTTTTAAAAACATAAATACCTAAAATTAGCGAACAATGGCTGAGTAGGTAGGCAGTGAATATAAACATAGTAAATATTATTTTAGATATTTTTATGGTAAAAATAAAGTAAATCCCTTATTTTCAGTTTAAAATATCACTGTTTGCGATTTCATTTTTTTTTTGTGTATTATTTAAAGTACTGTATTAAAGTACTGTATTACAATTCTAAAAATCAAATTTTTCTGAAAAGAGCCTTTTTACAACCTAGTTGAATACCTTAATTAAAAAAACGATGATATAACACGGTCTCAGAAAAAAAAAGTGCCATGAACGAAGCTCGCCATAGATTGCATGCGAGAGATATGAATAATTTTGTTGTTGTATGTAAATAAACTAATTAGATTTTTCTTTATTTTTCTATTCATTAATTTATTACATCTCCTCATTCACTTTATAAGTAACCTTTATTTTGAGAAAATTATTAATTATTGCAAATTGGTCAAATTCTAGTAAAAAAAATTATGAACTGAACCTCGGCCATGTATGAAATATATAAACATTTTTTTCAGTTGAGAACTGTACTTTCATCAATATATTTGAGTATGAGGCTATCGTCTAATTGTATTTCTGGCTTATGGCCTGATTCATGAAATCTTTTACTATCGGGAAAAAAAATCTTTGATAAGATAGGGTATAATCAATAATTTTTTATTATTATTTTAACGATAACGACGCGTTTATTTTTACTATCTATGACTTTCTTCAGAAAAACACCGGAACTATCATGACAATTCTTCACGTCAGAATAAAAACCATTCGGAATCTCGCGATAAAAATCCATGTCAATTTCACAAGTTTTCGCACTTGCCTTATCTTGAGTCATTTAGTATATCATTGCACTATCGTGCTGAATTAGAATCTCTATAAATTTATTTGCAGTGATAGGTATGATAGTCTGATAACATCTTAAATACCAAAAACCCAATAGAGATAAGCAAACTTTTATTGGATTTTTAGCTTCCTTCATGATTTAGTTTGCATTGTAAATTTAGAGGATAAGTCTGCAGATGTCCGTGGATTAGTACCCATTACACACCATTTTTTATACGCATCTTTTATCAGAATTGGGAGAATTACGTTGGTAAGTTAAGACATTTTGTTTAAATTAAAATAGTCGTTAGAATTTTACATTTGATATTGTATATTTCAGAATATAAAATTCCATTTGTGGGTCATAATAAAAAGGGTTTTCTCTGGAATACACTTTAATCTAATTGCATTAGTACATTTCAGTCTAATTAACATTATAAAAATTTCGAAAATTGAAAATATTCTTTTATTGGATGGTTATCATTTTTATTTTTTGATTTCGCATTTTGAGTTGGCTGAAAAAATAATTTCTAAATAATTTTATTAGTAATTCCTCTTATTTTTCAAATAATTAAATAGCGATAACTAGATTCCCATATTAACTTTTCACTCTAATTTCACGATTATTAAAATTATTTTAATTATATCTAATATAAAATGAAGACTAATAAATAATTTTGATATTTTTAAACGGTGCATTTAGGGTGTTTGTATGAATAGAAATGAATACAATAGCTAGAAGGGTATAATAACTATTTTCATTGAGTTGAATAGAATGTACATGTAAAAAGAAATGTTAAGATAAAAAAAATACGGCATTTCCATTTAAGGTATATAATAACGAGCATTTAACATTTTTTGAAGGAAATCTTTTGTATTTCTGTCTATGAATTTATATAAAAATAAATACATATATACAGTTCAATGAAAATTCCTCATGTTACATCTCTTTTATCTTACTATTTGCTTTTGAGTTATCGTATTGTCATAAGCATGGACAGACATGGACATGTCATAAGCATGATACTTAGAGTATTTGTTTCTTTCTCGGAGAATTATAAGATTTAGGAATTCATGAAAAATTCATTTCCTGTAAAATTTTTCAACATAAATTTTTTTGCTAAAAACTAATAAAGAAAAGAAACGAAATTTAAAAATTATATTTACATTAATTCAATTTTCCATTAGCTCTCAGTGATACAGCATAATTATAAACAGTAACACTTAATGCAAACAGTTATAACTATTTTGAAAATATCAACAATAAAAATGTGATTTCACTTGATCATATGGGTAACATCAAAGCTGTATTTTCTTTCGCAAGCTCCTGAAATATTTCTATACAGATCTTTAGTTCATTTTTTTTTCAAATTTTAAGCAAATTCTCACATTTCAGAATATTCAAATTCAGAAAAAAGGTATCGCGTCAGAGCATTCTGTTGGTTTTCGGGATGAAGTTTTCGGCGTCAACAAAAATCCATCGGAGAGAAATAAAAATTTTATTACCTTCACGAGTATCTCAAAATATCAGTTTTTAATAACGCGTTGCCATTGTATTTACAAAAGCTCTGATTTAAAAATAATAAGTTAATGACTACAGCAAACAAAATCTAATAAAATGTCTTTTTGAGACGTGATTATATAAACTGAAATAAATAGGAATCGTGATATTTTTCTAGACAATAAATGCGAGACAAAGTTTTTTGATTGTTTGCAATATAAATAACTAAATATAATTCTAAATATAATTCAACTTGCACGAACACGTGGTGCTTGGCCTTTCAAGAAATTATGTTCTGACATGATACATTAAAATATGCACAGCAGATTTCATTTTAATCTTTTTTTGTATCTATCTCTCTGTACGTATGTCAGTTGATGGAAGAGGGACATCCTATATATACACCTCTCTTAATAAATGTAGATCTAAACTATATTACTGAAATTTTAAATCTTTTAAATCGATGAAACAACTTTCAAAAAGCTACATGTAAAAAATTTACTATGGTATGCTTGTTCGCATTAACGTTCATCAAAAATATTATGAATTAACTGAAAAGTGACCAATTATATATTTTACAATTTAGTACAATGAACAACTAAATGCAACTATGAATTTGACAATAAAATTTGAAATAATTATTTTGAGATAAAATTACTTTTTTCCTTAATGTACTGGATGATAATTAAGAATCTGTAGAGGGACGAGTATCTTTATAACTTTATTATGATGTAGTTGAAAATAAGAGACAAGTTTCAGGAACAGTTATTTTATTATTTTCTGACTTCCACATTTCCGAAGACAAAACAAACACGAACACGAAAATACATGACATTCACTTAGAATAGTTTCTAATAATGACAACTCAAGAAAGATCATGGGAAATATGCTTTTATGTTAATAAAGTAACGTCATATCTTGTATCAAAAGAAAAATCAGAAGACTTATGTAACATCTACAAATTGATTAACTGTTTTTAATGTAAATTGCAGTTACTATAACTATCAATAATAAACTTGGTATCCAAAACATTATTAGTAGAGAAATGAAAAATATTATGTACTAAAGAATGTTTTATTGCCCTTTACGTGAAAAGAAATATTTTATATGTATTTCTTTTTACATAAAGAACAGTAAAATATTTTTAATTTCAATTTACATGATCTACCGAAATTCTCTTTCTTTGATAGCAAATTTTGCCTCTAGTTTTAGACGGAAAATCCATTACAGCGATCCACTTTCAAAATATTGTGCCATCATTTCCAAAACAATGGAACTTTGTGATTTATCTACCGCCTTCCTTTTGTCGTATGATAATATTGTCTTTGAAAAACGCATTTTCTCTTACGTCAGCTTCGAGGATTATTCAATACAAAGCAAAAAACAAAAGTTTGCAATGTTTCAAAATAGAAAAATAATGTCGTTTTTACTTTTGTCTGACCTCATTAATAATATCAATATTTATAATTTAAACTTCAAACGTGCTGCGTTCTCCTCTCTATAATTTTTAAAAGTACTTAAGGAGAATATGTGAATGTGTGAGCAGGTGTTCTACAAGGCAAACTAATAGACATAAAACAACCAAATTTTATTTTCAATTATATTTTGGGAGATAGAAAGATAATTCTCCAGGCGGGGTATTTTTGACATTTTTATTATAGTTTTAAAATTGAGTAAAATTAAAATATATTTTGTCGTTTTTCTTCATTACAATCTCCGAAATTATTGCCGCACAAAGCTATTTTTCATATTATATCTACATTTTCAAATATTATCGTTTCATTAATACCAAATTTTTGCTGGAATTATTATTTTTTTATTTTTAACCAGTTTAAAAAATTATTTAAACTTCTTATTTTAAGTATATTTTACAGCAATTTATTTCCTTCTTGAATTGAAACATAAATATGGAATTTTTTTATTTTAGGTGTATTTTACAACAATTCCTTTCTCTGTTTAATTGAAACTTATTATTAAAGTGTATTTTACTACAATTTATTTCACTGTTGAATTGAAACAAATATTTTTTGTGTATTTTACAATTTCTTTCACTGTTGGACTGAAACTCAAATATTTTTTTAAATTTTTAATGTATTTTACAACAATTAATTTCCTTGTAGAACTTAAACTTAAATATTTAATATTTATTTTATTTTAAGTGTATTTTACAACAATTCTTTTCACTGTTGAATTGAAACAAATAATTTTTAAATGTATTTTACAATTCATTTCACTGTTCAACTGAAACTTAAATATTCATTTTTTAAATTTATTTTTAAGAATATTTTACAATTTATTTCATTGTTGAATTGAAACTCAAATAATAATAATTGCTGTTACTTCAATTTTATCCTGACTTTTTTTCCATTTTGGATGATCAAGATATGAAGATTTAGTTTATTTTTCCCTGTTGAATAATTTTCAATATTAGGTATACTTTTAATATTTCTTTAATATGGTTAAACTTTAGAATAAAGAAATGATCAAAAATACTTAACGCTGTTATTTTTAAGAACTACTGCTATTATTTTTAAATATAAAGTTAGGGAAATGCAGGGCTTAATAAATAGAACAATGTAAGGAGTCTATGTAGTATGAGCTTTGTACCTATTAAAATTTGAAATTTAAAAATATTTTGCGGAAAAAACTTCTAAGACAAAGTTACAGAAAATATTTAGTCAAAAATTTTGGAAATCATTGATTTTTCAAATCAACTGGCCACCAAAGATGACTAGTGATGAAATAAAAGTGTAAATTTTCGTACAATATCGTGATGAGTTAAAAACTCGATTGCAAAAGGCTTCTTCTCCTAAATTAAAACAAATCTGGTCTATATACAATTACTCCCATAATATTTTTTTAATTATGAAAAAATACATATTTCTGATTTTTGCTCCTAATTGCAAAGATATATTTGTGGAAGTGATCAACCTAGTCAATTGATTCAAAGAATTGTAGAAATCTAATGTCCTCAGTAGGTTTCAGCGTTGCTGATTCAAGCAATTCATTAAGTTGATCTCTCAAAAGATCTAAAACCAAAGTATTTTGGAGAGAGTGCTCTAACGCAAAACGCAGCAGTTGTTTGCCACAAAGATCGATGCATTTTTTAGAATTGCGACCATATGCGATAGTTTGAGATGACTAGGTTATTTACAATCCCTTTAAGAATCACACTTTCCCTTTATATTTCACAAAAAATCATACAGAAAAAATTCGGAGATGGATAAAATATTTCCTATAAACTACAATATATTTGTTTTCACCATTTGTGTCAGTCAGTACGTTATTTATGACAAAGATAACTCAAAAATGTTTCGAACTAGATGGATTAAATTAGGTATATTGTCCTTACACCAAATTTGTAAATATCTATTAATTTCTAATCAAAATCTATTCAGAGAAAATTTGTCTGCTTGGTTTTTCGAATATAAATTAGCAGTATTTCAAAACGTAAAAAGGTTGGAGGGATAAAATTCAGTACACAAATTTAGCATTTATAGAGCCACAAAATTAAATACCAAATTTCATATATTGAAATCATTGCGTCGTTGACTTATCTTTTCATGCTGCTGAAAGGACAGACTGATAGACGGCAGCCTCTTTGAATTGGGCTCCAATTTGATAAGTGTCTACACTATAAATATCAGATCTGTGTACTGAATTTTATCCACCTGACTCTCTTCGTTTTGTAATTATGGTGTTACCTCATGTTCAAATATCCAGACAGACAGATTTCCTCTGCATGGATTTTGCTCAAAATTTGATAGAAACCTATAACTTTGGTTTAAATATCGTATACCTAATTTCATCCGTCTAGCTCAAAGCGTTTTGAGGATATCATTGTCAGAGACAGATGGGTAAACAGACATACTGTCAAACACTGGGAGATATAAAACGTGAAAGTTTGTCAAAGTCTCAAGTTATAACTTTTTAACGTTTACAATATTTTCTCTATAACTCGTACGCGAAAAAATAAAAAGGAAATCATGGAATTTGTTGCCTTAGTAGCACTACATCTACGCCAGGGTCTAAAATTTGGAGAGCTTAAAACTGAATGGCATTTAAAATAGATGTGGTTTAGAACAATTCTATCACTACGAATGGGACGAGAAGGGGGATATTACGAGTTCTATAATGGGAAGTTTTCATTAAATAAGAAGCTCTTGCTTCTAGATACAGCATTGATGCGAGGTTGAGCTACTTCCACTCCAAGGGTGGACCGTACATTTTTAAGGTGGATTTGTGTCATGGTCATTGTATGTAACAAGTGTTTTAATATTTGCCACTAGGTATTCATCCTCAGCATTTATCTAAACAATCGCAACGGCGGTGAGTTAAACCATCACGGATACCTCAGCAGCGCAGTAGTATCTCAGTCCTGCTCAGCCATAGGCCAGATTAATTGTTGTATCAGGAAGCAAACATACTTGCACTTCTGTAGAGTAGAGATTCATAAAAGCATGCTGATTCAAATGGTTTCTCTTCATCTGGCTATTGTTCAAAATTATAAGCTCATTCCCAAAATAGGCATGTTTATCTTCAAAACCGAAACGATAATCTTACAGATTCCGGTCATAAATGTTTTACTTATGTAATTGCATTAATATAACAGAAGAAAAGCAGCATAATAAAATGAAATTTTAATTACAGATGCCTAAAACCTACGGACAAAATAGTTAAGCATTTTTAATTTTATGACACAGCTTTTTCATTGATTTCTGTACTTCAGTTTTCTTTCTGCTGTTGTTCCAGTGATGTAGAAAGGATTCACTATTTCGGCTTAAGGTTGCCAGTTTTGGAGGCAAATGCTTAAGCTTGCTCATTACCTGCGTGTGATACCTAGATTCCAAGTAATCCTCTTTACCACATTTAGTAACATTCTTCCCTTTAAACGTTTCTTCAAAGAAATTTTGCCATTCCATGGAAGAACTTAGATCTGAATATTTGAAAATGGATTTTTTTATCCTGAAAAGAAAATTAATAGAACTAAAGTAGTGAAAAGCAAATACCAAAGGCAGTTATCTTTCCTCAACTAAATAGCACATTCTCTAATAAAAATTTTGTGACCGAGAACACCTTACATAGCATTGGCGCTCAATGGTTTCAAAATATTAACCTTTGGCAGCATTTCTACTTAATCTATCGTGTGATCCTTAGCGAGTTATTTGACAAATAATCCCTGGCATGCTGTTAATAATAAATGTTAATCTCGAGGATTTTTGTTTGCAATTTTCTATCAATAATAGATTGAATATTAAAAATTATTTAATGTGTCACTCGTTATTGTTTGCAAGAGTTTGCTAAGAGTTTATTATGGCAAAGAGTTTATTCAGTGGAGATGAAGTCCCCAAACTTTCTCGCATATTTTTAATGAAGTTTTTAATCATTCCAGAGAAATTTTGCATGGTATTGCCTTACGATATTAGGGCAATATTAATTTTAGGCATGAATTTAGCATTTTTACTGAATCTATCATGTGATCTTTAACCAGTTATTAATAATTCCTGGCTACTCTCAATAATATTCAGAAATAAAACTTGCCTTTTAGACGCCTTTTCCCATCGATTGGAACAAAAACTAGACATTGAATTACAATTACAGTCCAGTTAAGTAAATGATTAATCACAAACTATTACGTATTTGAAACATCGCATTTAAAGGTTTCTGATGGTACATATCATCCGACGGTCAACTCTTTGTTGGATTTGGCTCACCATTTAGCTGATGTGTAGACTATAGATGTTCATTCTATGTATTGAATTTTATCTATTTAGCTCCCTCCATTTCATAGCTACTGTGTTAACTTTTATTCAAACAGCCGCACAGATAAGCTTCCTCTGAAAGGATTTTGTTTAAAATTTGATAGCGTTCTACAAATTTTTTGTAAACATCACATACCAAATTTAATCCGCCTAGCTCAAAATATTTTCGAATTATTTTTGTCACAAACAGAGAAGAAGGCAGACTTGATTCACAAAAATTGTTTTTCGAACTCGCAGAAGTCAGAAACTTGGAGATTCATCAAATTCTTGAGTTCTTAATTTTTTACCATTACAATACTTGTTATGTCTTTGTAAATGATAAGGTAAAAATCCGTGAAAAAATAGGCACTCAATATGATCAGTTACAGAGCTAACTTTCAAGTGGGATTATTAATATGGACTTCGAACAAATTGAAGCATGGAACATGCTGCTGCTCTGAGAAGAGAAAACGGTATTTGCAATGTAATTTAGATGAAGAAATGAAATGCGACGTTGGATCGAGAGGAAGGACAAGAAAATGAAATGGTTCCAAGAGGAAGAAAAGAGTACGATGCCACTTCATGAGAGAAAAATATACTACAAGTAATACAAGTTTGCTTACTGATTCTGATCCCGTATGAGAAAGAAGTTGATGCATTTACAACAACGATAAACTTGTTTATGTAAATTACATGCGACTATTAAGTACAGTGATAAGATCCGGTTTCATATTTTTCGTGTAAGTTTGAGCAGCAAGACTCGATTTCAAGTAAAAACCGTCTTTCAAGCGGGTCTGGTAACGCTAAATCAGTCGAGGACAAACGTCCTCTCTCTCTGATTTGGTGTAGAAGTGTGGAAAGGGGGTCCAGATCAGGTGACATCATCATCATCTGTCAGCTGTTCAGCATTACAAGTTCCGTCCTAAAATAGCCTAAGTGTTGCTTTAAAAAGGGACGTTAATATAACTAAATTAAAGCAAATTAAATATTACGTGGAGAATACTGACGGTAAAATCAATTTCTAAAACTTATTTGAGACTGACGTATACTCTAGATAGAAGATGCCTTTAAATGGTATAATTAACATTGAATAGACGACTGATCGGCTAAAAAGTTACTAAGTCTACATTCTTAATCATTACTAATTCCTTTTAATAATTAGGAAATTATTCTTGCCATGCTCATGTTTGAAGCAAAAATGTTCCTATTCGTCTGCGATTGTGGCCACCTTATTAAGTTTTGAATATTTTTTCTTAAGTCAATCAATGTTCGCTCTAGAAAACACCGCCTCTGACTCGCGGATCAAAATTATCATCGAAATGGCTTCAAATATTTAGATTCAAAGCTGCAAAATTTAGTAGGCAGAAAATTGGAGCCTTTTTTTTAATTCGGTAATTTTATCTGTCTAAAATATTTGACCTTATAGAGAATCTGTATGAAATTTGAACTGTCAAACTTTTTTTCAAAACAAAGAACACTTATGAACTCAAATAATACAAAGTTAATTATGTACATCCTATAAAAAAATTTTAACTAGAAAAATATATATTTGTAAATACGGTACAAGCTTATTACTAAATGTTTAGAAATTAGTTACTGGGCCATGATTTGAATTAAACTGCCCCCTTAAAAGTAACTAAAATAATACATCAAGTACTTTCCAAAAGCTGCTCCGAATCATGTTTCCGTCGTTGAATTTGAAAGAAAGTTTCGATTATTATGTTTATAGCCTCCACATCTTTTTTTTCCCTAAAATTGTCCTATAGCGCAAGCTGTATCACAAATTTACTGAAAAATAAATATTTATGCAACTGTTATAGTAATGGTTCCTAATGGCATCAACACTTTATATACAAAATTTCGCTTCATGACAACGGTTTCAATCCTGTTCCAATTTCAATTTTTTTTTCAATATCTACTACCTACACTCTATCACTATTATAACAAAACATCCAAATTATAATTGAAATAAACTGTTTTTATATTGATTAATGCCAGAAAACTGTATGATTAGAATTATCTTTGTTATGTCTTAAGAAAACAAATGAACTTCCTTTGCATGCGCATCTATTTAACCTCCTAATTAGAGAACGCGACCTATTTGGGGCATTTACTATTATTTTAATACCTGTTATAACAAACATATTTGGGATACTGAAGCGCTCATAAGTGACTTTTTATTTCAAATTGCTGAATACTTTCTCTTAATTATAGAGTTAAAATTTAAAATTCAGTCATTCAATACGTGTCCTAGACTCTTTTTCTGCATGTGAGGGGATTAAACCAGGAAGAGATTTAGAGACGATATCCAATTTCGTTGATATATTGAAAATTTATTACAAATTATGTTTCTGATTTGCATAAAAAACAGTAATTAAAACTATCAATTCTCTTTTTATATTTAGCCAAGACTGATCATCACTGGGAGAGATGCTTGAAATACCACTTGAAACTATTTTAAGTTACTGATATTCTAGTTTCGTTTTGATACCGAAGTTCTTGATACCGAAGGTACTACTTGAGAATTGAGCCAAATGATAAGAAATGATGATAAAAGCGGTTTCGTTTCTATTAATGCAATATATTAAAAAATATATCGGCTGCTTTCTTATTTACTCCTTTGTGTTTAGCATACACCTATCAGTACAGTTCAGAAATTCTGTTATTCCTTCAATACATTGTTGTAAGTTGTTCGAAAAAAGAATATGCATCTTGTGTAACTCTTTATTCATACAAGTAAGGGGACAGTGGAATTTGAAATCAGCAAAAACAGATGGAGAAATGGAACTTTATTGTTTCATTTGCAAAATATATGTTTATATTTGACTAAGATAGCTTTATAGAATGGATTGCTTAATAAAACAAATATTTGAAAGTCTCAAAGAAAAAAAATACAGATTAATGACGTTTCTCAAAACTATGTTTAAATATCTTTGAAATGTTCCAATTAACATTTTTTAAGGTAAAAATTGATGCTGAATGTTGAGCCTTAAAAGAAAAAAAAAGGTGTACTTTTTATATTTCGAGTCTTTTTAGATAATTAAAAATTAATTTTAGTTCAGAAAAAATATAAAATTCTTAGGAAAATTCAATGTGTTTGCATAAAATTATTATTATTTGTTATCAACAAATCTTTAATAATGAGTTCTTATTAATTAATATTTAGTTGGTAACAAAGAAACGCCAACCAGTCCTAAGACTAAATCTCCAATTCTCCAAGACTGATTGGTCTAAAATTATGAAATTGTTGATTGTCCTGAAATAGAGATGTTCATAAGTTCAAAGCTCGGTAAGATTTAACCGTAGAAATTAGAAAAGTTTTTTAACCCAAATGTTAGGTTGGCAAATTCCATTACGTAAGCTCTAGGACCATTATTGAGCGAGATTGTCTAGAATCTTACAAAATCTTAGCGCAAATCCAAGATTTTCACGCTAAATCAAGTATAAATACCATAGCTCTATTGACCATGATAATTAGAGAGTAGTGAAGACTTGAGCGTTAGTCTAGTGCTCAGTAGATGTTATCTGTCTGAGGTATTAGAGACCTCTGCGTTTGGAAGCAGTTTTCTGTTGTATTAGCTGAATTGGAACTGTATAATTGTTACCCGTAACTGTTGTAATTTCCTGCATCTTCAAGCGATTTCTACAAATAAACGTCTTGCGATTTTCTAGGGATAAATTTATCAACTCTCAATCTACACTACCCCCGAATTTGAAGAATATGACCTCTTAGGGTCAAAGAGTTACATAAAATTTGTATTTCATGACTTTTGTATGTTTATTTATCGACATAAATTAAAGTATGATATCATTTAAATCTTTTTGAAAGTAAAACTTTAAACAAAGTGAATTTTATGATTTTACAGAGAAATTTTTATTGAATAATTCTTTGAAATACAGCAAAAACTAGGAAAATTATTCTGTGTGGCATGTAAGGCTTCAACTCTGAACGATTTAGGTTTCAATATTTAGATTTCAAAAAACCTTAGTTGGATTCAACAAAAAATATTTTTATATCAATTGAAGCTTCATAACATCCGCTTTAATTTAAAGATCAAATTTTATAGGAGCTGATAGAAAAGTGTAGTACAGTGAACAGAACAGCTTAAGATTTTTATAATGGTATCAGTTACATGACTATCAAAATTTAAAGCTTAAAAATGTTTTGCTGAAAAAGCTATTAAGGCATCGTTACATAATATATTAAATTGAAAATTTTAGTGAACATTAATCTCGGAAAACCAACTGAATGTTAAAGGCAGCTAATATATAATAATATTATTATAATTGGTAGTGTAATATATTGTTAATTTTAAAACTAAAATTTCTTTGTAAAAAAAACATGATTTTAGAGTGCATCCCCCTCCTTTTTTTATATTATTTTATGAAATTACTGAATTAAAATTCTTTTATTCATCACAAGTTCATCTAGATTTCATAAAATTTTGATAGGATTCTTTTTTGATTTTGAATATTTTTAGTATCCGATTTAACTTGATATTGAATTTACAAGATTTTTGGAAAGGTAAGGTTTGAGAAGCTTATTTATTTCCATTCATTTTACTTGGTTTTTTCAAACAATTTACCATTAAAATCTTTACTAAATAGCTATGGAATACTTTTCTAATTTGTGCGGTTTTACGTACTCCTTGAAAAAAATTATTTAATTTAATTATATCCACATTTCTGTAATTAAATATAAGTCTCTTTAAATTGTATTTAGCTTAGTCTAAATTATCTTTTGTAATTTTAAAAACAAATTATTTAATAAAATATCGATATTAAGTAAGAAAAACTGAATTACATCCACTTACAAGATCTCTGATGATTTATTTTCGAGCGAAATCAACGGACTCTCTTCATCGTGTATTTCTTTTTTAAACTCTTTGGCACTCGTCTTCTTCAAAATCTCCCTGCTTTCATTTTCCAGTAAGATTTCCGAAGATTTGCCATCTTTTTTAACTCCCTCCCATGCTCGGATACGGTTCTTAGAGACTGGTGTTTGGGACAACAACAACGAGCGTGGATTAAGTTTCTTAAAGACACTTTTGCGCAATCCGAAAGCCAGAGAGTCTGTACTACTTGAAAAATGATCCTGCCTATCAGTTTTTGAGGAGAAGGGCTTTCTGCTCAAAAGACTGGATTCGAAAATGTTTTCTGTTTTCTCTGTGTTTTTTTCTGAAGATTCCGACACTGCGTTCTCGTATTTCAGAAAGCATTTTCCAATATTTTTATCTAAAAAGTTTGTTCCATTTTCATTTTGCCTGTGTATGTTATAAGCAACGTACTTGTAAGAATAAGGTTTTGGCTTGCATTCTTTACAGCATCCCATGATCATATGCTCAGGTACTTCCATATCGTATGTTAGGTTTTTCTTTTCAACAACATTGTCATCTGCTTTTTCTTGAAATTTTTTTATTGATTTTCTTGAATTTTTACTCGATCCGTTCTTATCTGTAATAATATCAGACATTACTTTCCATTCCCAAATATCTGAATCACCCTGAAGGTCATAATTATTTAGATTTAATGCCATCAATTTGTTTTCAGTTGATGTTAAATTTTTTTCGTTTTTTGACATTGCATTGTAGATTTTATTTGTTGATAGTGGCCCAACTCGTTCGATGGCCTTATCTAGAAACTTAATGTCATCTTCTTTAGCCAGATCATCTAAAGCATATTTCGAAAACAAATCATCCTTTTTAATCTCTGTACTTTCCAACTTTATTTCGTTTTTATTAATATCTTCGATGTCATTACCAAAAGTCGTTGCCTTAAATTCTGATAAAAACTTGGGTGAACTGTTAGTAACATTATATTCAACATTTCTCATGCTGTGTGTTATATTTTTATCTCCAGAAATATATTTAATCCAGGTATCATCACTTTTATCATATTGATTGGAAGATAATAGGGCTCGATCGCTTAAAACCAGCTCATCATTTATCAATTTCAATATATTTTTACCTTTAGATAACCTGTTGATCTTTCTAATCATATCCTCTAAACAGAGAGTGGCATCATTTTCATAATCTTCCATATGTGGGGAAACGGGATATTTTTTGTATTGTGCAAGGAAGTCATCCTCTCCTTCAGTGGTTTCTTCTTCTGCTTCTATTTTCGTTGAGGAATCATTTTTGCTATCATAGGATTCTTTGTCCATATTACCACTTGTTATATCATTTATTGCGGTTGAAAACATGTTTTCTTTGTGAATAATTTTGAGGCCAGGTATATTTTCACAACTATTCGGTTCGAATACCACCTTCTTTGATTTCACTTCTTTTCTCTCTAAATTCTCTAGACTCAATTGTGATGAATTTTGCTGGTTTATCTTGGTCTTATCATTTTTTCTTTCTGAAGATTGTCTGTCAAAACCACTTGTGCTTTTACTTAGAGGATGGTTCTTCATTTGAGCAGCCGAAGTAATTCTATGAGAAAGGTAAAAACATTTATTCGCTGGCTCTTTCGTAAAAGAATTTCCTTTTAAATGTAGCGGTGCTTTTCCTGTATTGATCATTGAATCCGAAATATAATCCATTTCTTTGGATGTCATATCTTGTAAATATGGGTTTAAAGTTAAGTCTGAATTGAAATTCCCCCCGTAATTCAATTGAAGGTGGTTTGAGCGCTGAAAGGGGATACTCTGCCCTCCAGCACATAAAGGAATTTTTATGAAATTGTCTTCAATTATAATATCTGAATACTTTCTTCTGTTCTCGAAAACTCTCTCCCAAAAGTTATTTAGGGTTGCGCCCAATGCGTTCATTGCTGTCCATAGAATCCTAACTAGAATGAAAGGAAAACAAATAAATTCTCATGATGAACGTACATGAAAAATATCCAAATGCATAAGAAATCTCTTTTAATAATACACGTGTGTGTGTGTGTGTGTGTGTGTGTGTGTGTGTGTGTGTGTGTGTGTGTGTGTGTGTGTGTGTGTTTTCATCGATGGTGGAGCCAGACCCTCCACCTATTTATGTAGTCTCTAGAGAGATGAGATCCAGCCATCGTGCCGGAAGCATCGCATCCTCATTTCGAAGTGTTTCCCCTTGAGGTTTCTCAATAGATGAGAAAGAATTGTACGTTTGGGAAAAGTTTAAATTGATTAAAAAATAAGCCAAATGCAGAAGTTTTTCAGAGTTAGCTTCCAAAGTTATTGCACCATTTCAAAATATTAAAAAAATCATTTTCAATAATACCCATTTAATAGCCTTGAGAATTTTTGACAATTTTTGATATGTATCAAATATTTTTTGTCTGGTTTCCAACAACAGATGTGTGCTATAATTTTGATGCCAAGTTTAATCACCTGTTGAAAGCCAAAGAAGAAGGCTTCTATTTAATATTTCCGTACTTTATAGAACGAATAAAAAAGTGAAATCATATTGCATTAAACTCAAGTGTTAATAAACCGGAAATTTAGATTTTAATAATACTTTGTTTAAAAGATTCATATGCATAGCAAGTAGAAGTTTAGTAAGACAAATAAAACGACACGACATTGATTTCTAACAGTTTGACAGAATTATGGGCATGAATTTATATCTAAATGGCTTAAATTACATTAACTATTGACAATGTCACCACTCAAACCAACTATTGATCAATAGTGACAAGTATTATGCAACAGAATTTTAAAAAAATAATTCAAAATAATTTAGAAATGAATTAGATTAATAAATTAGCAATAATTATTTCGCTAAAAATTCGATGTTTTATTTTTCTTTTCAAAATAGAAAGCTAATAAAAATTTACTTCACATGAATAAATTTACAACATAAAACTCAGTTATTAAGGCAAAACAACAAGCAATATAAGTATGCAACCCAGCTTATATATATATATATATATATATATATATATATATATATATAT
>JAOUZG010038391.1:183992-194571 GCA_026289955.1 Argiope argentata | reverse complement strand
TTCATAGCTTCATAATTCCAACGGTGTTCTGATGATAATATAATATCACAGCTGTAAATATTTCAATTTATTTTAGCAAAGAAAAATCTAATTTTCACCACCAATTGTTATATAGCGCTGTATAATTTCATAATTTAGTTTATTTTGACATTGTTGATAGATATGTATCGATGAGGTAGTCTTCAAGGGTTTAAAAAAGCATTTTTTGATTGTGTGTTCTACAACAGAACACGGTTATATCAAAGCATATAATGATTTATCTGAAATCAAGCATAACTAATATGCCCGAGGAAACAGCTGGTCATCCAAGACATCTAGAAAATAATATCTGGTATGTTCAACTGAGATTCCTTTCAACATTTTCCTTTCTTAATATCTATTATGCATCTTGAGTTATATGTATTCTGTATAATTTCAAATAGCTTTCATATACAAGTAAATATTTTGAATTCAAATTACGTGAATTGATGTTTTCTCAATATTATTTCACTAATATCTGTCGCCTTAAGTCTACATAGCTAATTCGTTTGACACAAACTTTATTATTTAATGTTTCACATTACTCTGCCTTATTTAACAATTTTAAAATTTAATTCTGTGTTTGTCTTTAAGATATGAAATTAGAATTTATTCGAATCCACGTTTGCCATGTAAACAGACTATTTATGTCATCAGATCTGTGGTCTCAAATTACATGGATTACGTCTCAGGATTAAAGTGATAAGACAGCAAATTCGAAATTACATTCCCGATCATTTCAGCTGTAATGGTATATATACAAAACTGAAATAAATATATACGTTGGACTAATTTTCGAAATCGCTTAACACTTTATTAAGTAAATTATAATTTGATGCAATGAATTTTTATGCAGCATTTTAATTTTAATTTTATTTTTTAAAGGAATGGGATATTTTAATTTTCTTAATCACTGCGCAATATCAGAGAAGAATCCTTATGTTTATTTCTTGTAAAACAAATGCTAGCTTTCAACTTGCTTGATTGATCAGAATGTAAGAAATTAACAGCAGCAAAATTATCCATTCGACTTTTTCATCGACAATTTTTCTTGGACAATGCAACACATTTTTTTTTAATTTCTCGTATACGAAGCACACAAAGAGAAAGTGTTGCAACTATCAAAAAATTCTATCTGGAGATGTTGATGTTTAATCTTCGTGGTTCGAGCTACATTAAATCCGAAAAACACGTTGTCGGAAATATTTCTGTCAGTTTAAGAACAAAATAATAATATAAATTTAACATCAAAAATGTTGAAATACTTGAAATTGGGAATCAAATCGTCCTCATTGAACTCCAGTTGTTTTGTTCTTTTGCATTCTTGTAAACTGATAATTCAAAATCGTCAGAGCGCAGATAAATGAAATTTAGCTAACAGTTTTAGTGTTGCTAATTAACACTTACAAAGTCTTAAACAGAATTCTTACAGCCTGAAAAAGATGTTTATCACGTTTTAGACTGTTAAGTTAAATATTTAAAAAAAAATAAGTTTCCCTCTGTTATTCGTCATACGTTATCATTTGAATATCAAAACATCACATAAAAGTATGCAAAGTTAGAATAACAATTAACTTAAAAAATTCGAAAAATATCATACCAGCTGAAAAACTTATGATAAAAATCATTCCTGGTCTTCTAGAAATTATTATTTAATATTTTTAGATAGTTAAATTTTAAGTGTCCTTTTCAATAACGTAATTCAAATATAAATTCAGAAAACAACAATGAAAATCCTCTTCATCGTTTGTTCAACATAAACGAAATTTTTATTATTGTTTCAGTATGCAAGACTATTGTTTCAATTGTTACGGTATTAAAATATCCTACAATGCGAAAAAAATATAATAATAGTAAAAAATCTTTCAACAATTGGCGAAAAAAAACGGAAATATCGTAGTTGCTGACACCAGTGGGAATGGTCGCCCCAAAACTTTCTAGCATAATTACTTTGCTATACAATACCATACAATACAATAAACAAAAATGCGCAATACAATACACAAAACTTTTTTGCACGATAATTACAATATACACTCATATCCATAAATCCACTTACTGTAAATGTTGTCTGCGGTTTGCCCGGAGTAGAAAGCATGAATTGTGGACACCACAAAAGTGGGTCCGTGTGATGTTTCCCCACGAGTTCATGTTTAGCATGCAATCTGATTCTTAACTGGCTTTCATATAGAGAGCTCCAGGTATCCTTTACCACCAAGAGAACATCATTGAGCGACACCGTTACGATGGTGTAAGATTGCTCGTTTGGGTAGGAATTATTCTGGATTCCAGAACTGGCCTGCATGTTCAAATAGGAACCATAACAGGCCATATCTATAGGGACGTCATTCTGGGAAAATATGTAAGTTTTTTGAGGGGCACTAAGAACGCAGAATTCGTGTTTCCTTGCAGTCTTCACCTTGCAGAACACAGTAAAGTAATTCCTTCGATCTGAGTATATCACCAGTATGTTCTGACCAGCATTCTTACAGGACTTGAACAAGTGTGGAACATGCTTGGCTGACGATTTGCAGTTCGTCGTCCACTTCCTATATACTTCCCGGAACTTCAGAAAGCAATGCTTTTTGAGTGGTGTAATATTCCCCAAGATAAGATCGATAATTTGATACTCAGCATGCTTATACGTTTTACGCATTGTATTGCATCATCTGGGAGACATACTATGCATTAACCATCTTACCAATTATGAAATATAGTGTTTTTGTAATTTGCTCCAGGGAGCAAAAAAGTTACAATTTTTATCAAACATAACGCATCTGTTGTACTCCTTACCTTTTATTTAATAAATTGGCTTTACAAATAAGTCACAATAGTTTTGTTTCTGACTCTTTCTTTTCCTGAACTCCCATTATCCTTTAATTTATGGACATCAGTGTATAAGCCTTTATTGAGAATTGAGCATTTTTACTGAGCTTGTTCTGTGATCCTTGGTGCATTTTTTTTGGCGAATGATCCTTGGAATGCGGTTAATTGTAATCGCGAATACAACTTGCGTTTTAGATAGTTTTCACAACTGTCTGTAAGTAAAATTTGATACAAAATAATAATTGTAGTCATGAAATCCCAAGCAATATTTGATACGTTTAAGTCATTACATTTTTGAGTTACAGCGTGTACATGTTTTTGAAAGTACAGACCGATAAACGGTGAAGCCGTTGTTGGATTTCGCTCAAAATTTGATAAGTTTCTACTCCATGGATGTTAAATCCGCGTATTCCAGGTAGCACATCCTGTAGTATAATATTGTACAATATTGGGAGACATTATATGATATTAAACAATATCACACAATATTAAAAAATATTGCGAATATTCATCAATATTGCACAATATTTGTGTGCTACTAGGGATTGTATTTTATACATCTCTTCGTTTTGTAATTGTGGATACCGTTTTAATTTAGAAAAACCAAACAAATAGACTTTCTCTGAATGGATTCTATTCAAAATTTGAAAAAGATTTACAAATTTGGTATAATGATCGTGTAACAAGTTTCATCCCATTAGCTTAAAGCATTTTTGAGATATCTTTGTCATAAGCAGACATAATACCAGAATTGTGTTTCTTGAACTCAATGAAGTCTAAAACGTAGAGATTTATCGGATTCAAATTTTTTATATGATATTTTCGGAAGTTATTGATGAAAAACTCTAAAATCTTAATTTATAAAAATTTCAATAAAAATCTCCCAGTGGTATATTCATTTTTGTTCTCAACAATATATTTATATCAAATTTTCAGTTCTAGATTTTAAAAAAATGCTTTGATTGTACACAACATACACACGCATTCTTCTCCATTACTAGTTATGATAAATTTCCTCATATTCAAGAAATTTCTTCCCACTTAAAAAATGAAATTAAGAAAATAGTATTAGAACTTTCATTTAGTTTTCATTGTAAGAAAATAGTATTGGAAATTACGTTTTTTTTATGCAATTAAGAAAAGGGTACTTGAATTTCTATTTGCTTTTCATTGTAAAAAGATGCAATTAAATAAATAATATTGGAAATTCCATTTAGTTTCCAATACGTAAAAAATGCAACGAAGAAAATATTATTGGGAATTCAATTTTAGTTTTAAATGTAAAAAAATGCAATTAAGAAAACAGTATTGGAATTTTTGTTTTATTTTTTATTGTAATTAAGAAACTGATACTTGGAATTCCATTTGGTTTTCATTATAAAAAGATGTAATTAAGAAAATAATATTGGGAATTTTATTTAGGTTTCATTGAAAAAAATGCAGTTAAGTAAATAGCATTGGGAATTTCCATTTAGTTTGTAAAAAAATGCAATGAAGAGAATATTATTGGGAATTGCATTTAGTTTTAAATGTAAGAAAATGCAATTAGTAAAATAGTGTTGTAAATTTTGTTTTATATTTTTAATGTAATTAAGAAAATGGTACTTGCATTTCCATTTGTTTTTCATTGTAAAAATATGTAATTAAGAAAATAATATTGGGAATTCCATTTTATTTTTAAAAAATGCAATTAAGAAAATGTTACTTGGAAATCCATTTAGTTTTCAATAAGTTAAAAATTGCATTGAAGAAAGTATTATAGGGAATTCCATTCAGTTTTCAATGTAAGAAAATGCAATTGAGAAAATAGTTTGGTAAATTCTGTTTTTAATGCAATTAAGTATATAGTATTGGGAATTCTATTTAGTTTCCAATATGTAAGAAAATGCAATTAAGAAAATTGTATTGGGAATTCCATTTAGTTTGCTTTGTCAAAAATACAATGATAATATAACGCATTATTTATTTAAATCTTTTATGCAAAAAAACATAATATTCATGCTCAAGCAATTCCAATGAGTCACATGTAAACCATCTGCTCAATAAAGCGCAACTTTATTAACAATGTTCTTTTTATCAATGCATAAATCAGAAAAAAAGGCACTGTTTCCGATATTACTGCACTCTCCGGTAGTTTCGCAAACTTCTATGTATCAGTGGTTTCCATTTACACATCCATCAGTTGTTTCCTTCAGTTGTTCCTTGTACGTGCAAAAACTTTCCTATTTCCTTTGTAAAAAGATACACTGAAGCAGATGTTAAAGCAGTGCAGTGATTAAAAACTTCTGCTCAAAAAGGCTTGAATTCAAAGTTGTTTTTTTACTTGCTTATTCTGTTCTGTCATTTGTATAGTTTCACAAAGTTTTCTCTTTTAGCGTGCTCACTTCAGAAAAGAACAATGCTTAAATTTCTTTTGGTATTTCTTTGTCAATGTTATATATGCTTTCTCCCTTAAAAATTAAAATTTTTATATTAAATTATTTATTTTTATTTTATATCAATATAGAATTATAGTAAGTACATTTCAGTTGTGTGTGTGTGCGCGCGCGCGTGTGTAGAATGAATCAAATTGATATTTCTAAAAATGTTAATTAAAGAGTAGAATATATCTATATGCCGATTAAGATACTTTTAACTATGAAATAAGCTATTTTATAGGTAGAAATATCTTGTTCTTTTAATAGTATAATCTTTACTTATAATAAAGCACAATGTGTGTGTCTGTTGGCGATGTGCAGGCCAGACCGTTTGACCTACAGCTACCAAATTTGGTATATGTATACCTTGGGTGCCGGGAATGTGCACCTCGGAGCCCTTTTTTGAATTTCTAATTAAAATTTTAATTAATTAAAAAATAAACCAAATTTAAACGTTTTTTCGCTATAACTTCCGAAAATATTACAGCACAAAATTGATTTTTGCATCAAGTTAAAGCTTAAAAAATTAGTTTTTAATGATACTAATGTTTTGATCTACGAATTAAAACTCTATTTTTAATGAATTTTTAAACATTTAATTTAATCGTTTTTTTTCAACAATTTATTTCGCAAAAAAAAAAATAATAAAATTTTATCTTCTCGAGGATCTCAAAAAAAAATCAGCTTTTAATAAAATGTTGCCATCACATTTTCAGAAGTTCTTATTTAAAAAAAAGTTAATTACTACCAAAATTAAAACAGAAAAATACAATTTCCATCACTTGATTATATGAAATGAATTAAATAGGAAATGTGATATTTTTTAAACAATAAATGCAAGTGAAAATCGTTTGCAATATCAAATTTAATAATTCAATTAAAGAATTAAAATAAATAAAAATACAAAATAAAAATATATTACAAAACTGCGACAGTTAAAACTGAAAAAGAATTTTTAGAAAAGCACTAAACGATAATCTTCTGAGAGCGAGATTAATTATTTAAAAGCAAGAAATCTTAAACGAACTTTTAAAATGACGTCATTTCAAAGAAACGAAGAACAAAAAGCATTGTGAAGAAGATATTTTGTGCAAATCAAAGAATTCACTTTCGTGATTGTAATTTTTCTCCGCATTTTAATGAATCATGCGAAATAAAAACGCATCTTCTTTTAAAGAAGCATACGTAATAATTAACAATGCAAAATTTGTAAAAGCATATAAAACTATTTTTACCCGCATATTTTAGAGACATCAAAACTTTCTACCAAAACAATATCGTGTTGTCTCACGAGGAAAAATAAATCAAATATCATTCCAAATTAAACATATAAAAATGTCATTTTCAGCGCGTGTCTGTATAAAATGAAATAAATATGAAACATGATAATTTTGGAAAATAAATGGATGGAAACGTTTTCTATGATATTTTACTATACACATATTACTAATCCAATAAAACAATTTTATTTAAGGCAAATATGGCTTAACATCTACAAGGCATCTTCTGTAATCGGAGCCTAACATCTAATTTCTAAATTTTTTGGGGAGAGATATAAATAATATCTTAGCAATTGGTCCAAGTGAAATATATAATTATAGATTTAGGGAAAAAATGCTGATGAATTAAAATTTTGCATACATCATCTGCTCTGTGAATCATATTTAACAAAATATTCTTGAGACAAAAGTCCTTAATTAAATAAGTCCTTAAATAAAATCCAATCAACTAAATCAATCATCAAAGCTGATCGATCTATGAAAATTTCAATATAACTATTATGGTAAAAACTGGCGATTTTAGATCACTTTATCAAGATCTCAAAGAAGCCAATCAAGGTTACTCTAGAATAATTGGTCTAGATTATGATAATGATGATTGTTCTAAACTTGCAATATTCAGAACTGAATAAATCAGCCAGATTTGAAGAAGGTAGAAATGCTTATTTATTTATTTAGAAGTTGAAATATTAAGAATATTTTACAAATATGAATCTATAAGACCAAAGGAATTTAAACCATAATTTTTTGAAATATATTTATAAACCTAAAAAAATATTATTGAGCATTTATATACATCTAAAAATAAAATTAAAAACTGAAAGTTTCAATTAACCCGTGAAATTTTTGCTGAATAACTCCCTGAGATCTTATAAATTATTAAAAAAAATTATGTTTCAATTTCTGTATTGAACATAAATATTCAATGTGGGACTATTCTGCTTTCAGTTCTTAGTTTTATTTAAAGACATGCTTAGATTGAGTAAAGAGGTCGTTGTATTAATTGAAGTTTCATCATTTTCAATTTAATTTAAAAGTGAATTTTACGTTCACTGATAGAAAATCAGAGAGAGATGCGGACTTCAAAGATAGGACTGTTTAAGGCCTACATAATAGTATAAGTGAGTTATATGATTATCGAATTTTGAAGCTTAAAAATATTTTGCTGAAAAATTTATTATGAGACCAAGTTATATATAAAAAATGATTTAACCCTTTAGTCGGCATTAATATTGGCGAACCAACTGGTCGACAAAGGCGGCTAGTAGTCTATAACTTTTAACAGTCTGTATCTTGAAATTACTTATCTTTCACATGATTTTTTGGTAAATTAGGAAAAAATAACAATAACATCATTTTCACTAATGAAAGTGAATAATATCTTCAGTTTGGATAAAAATATATTTAATATTTCTGTTCACTAATGAAAAACAATAGCATCCAAAACTATTTTACGACATAACCATAGCAACCATAGTGTTGCTTTAAAAACGGGACGTTAATATAAACGCAGAAAGAAAAAGATATCGCCAAGCCATTATAACATAAATTCAATTATTCCAGACTGAAAAGGTTATATCGTTTTATATTTAGAAATCTAACTATGATATTTTCAAATTATAATTAATTATAAATGCCTCAATCAATATTTCTTATAATTCGGTAAAAAGGATTTACAGAATTCAGCTCAAACGTTGTCATATTATAAAAGAATAATGTTTTCAAATCGTAGCAAAAAACCATCAATCTCAAAATTTGATACATCCGATAGCACAAAGTTAAAGTTATAAGATATTACTATCACTTATCTGCTATCATCTCTCCTATTTTGAGAGACATTTTGTTCACTGTGATTCCTTTCAATGCTGATTCGAAGATAAATTATGTAAATGACAGAAGAGTTATTTTCAGTAATATGGGAAAATGTTAAGAATGAAAATGTTTCAAATACAGAATTATTTTGAAGAAACAGTAAAATATTTATGGTGTAATAGGTATTAATGTATCCGTAATTTTGTAGTTATGGTATTACCTCATGTTCGAATAACTGAAGCAAACAGACTTCCTCTGAACAGATTTGTTTCACAATTCGATAGAAATCTGCAAATTTGGTGTAAAGACCATTTCTAAATTCTATTCGTTTAAATTACAGCATTTTTTAGCTAGCTATGTCACAGACAAACAGACATTTCCAAAAGTGTAACTTTGGAACTCAAGAGAGTCTAAAACAGAGATATGTGAAAATTTGGAGTTGGTGTTTTGTGACGATTACTTTCTCTATAATTCGCATTGAAGAAAGTAAAATTGAAAAAATAATATATTTGCAACATTTGTCACATTTGATTCATTACTTAATCCAATTCCAGAAATGTCATCATTTTCTAATCTAGTCCATTTATCATCACAGAAGCATGATAACCAATGTTTTATTGTATGAAAATGATCCCTTTTTTTAATTAAAAAGTCGAAATACACCAGATCTATTCATGAGAAGGTTCTGGCCCAGTCGATAATAAAAAATGCACAATTCAATAAGATCTTATATTAATTTGCTTAAAAATTAGCACCCCGATAGCTTGATGGTAATGTCTCGGTTTCGGAACCATAGGGTTTCATGTGCGAGACCCAATTTCACCAAAGAACCGTCGTGTGAGTGAGTCCGGTGCACTTTAAATCCGTCGAGGTCAAACATCCTATTCTCGAGTGGAGTTGAAGATAGGAGAGGGGTGACAGCTCTGATGTCGTCCTCGCCCTCTGACCTCGGTTCAAAATTACAAAGTCCGTCCCAAAATAGTCCAAGTGATTCTTTAAAAACTGAACGTACGTTAATGTAATTAAATTAAACTATTTAAAAATGAAATTAATCAGAAACATTAAATCTAGTCAAACTCAAGTATAAAGTAATTGAATTAAGCGAAAGAATGGTAATATTTACCTTATATTAAACTCGAAAGATCCTTAGTAATGATTTTTAGATGAACAAAAAATTATATAGTCATGAAAATACAATTTATTTCAGCAAATATTGGATTTGCTTACAGTTAAATGTCAAATTCCATATGATAATGATAATTCAAAGGACAATTTAAAAAGAACCCTTTCCGAGGACAAACCCCTTCATGAGAGTTTTTGTAATGATAATGAGCATAATTTGTCATGATGCTATAAACCTGAAAGAAAATGGCGGAAAACCATTTCATGATAACCCTTCGACAATATATGTTAGCTTCCACTAATCAGTTCGATCCTTGTTCTACCCGAAACAGTCGCTATAAATTACCTCGATTCATTTTAAGAACAAAATGTCCTGGAGCATTTATCCGAGGATATCTCCTAGCCCTTCCTCTCTACGGGATATGTTTGGTCATCAACTATCAAAGAAAATCCGATAGTCGTTAAATCATGGCGAAATCACTTCGACATCCCCTATCGATCAACTGTGACTGCCAGCTGGGGAGATGGAGGCCGAGTCTGCAGTGTCATCTCTTTGTTATTAGCGTAGCTGACAGTCATTAATCATTGTCTTCGATTTTCATCGTTATCTTAATCGAGTAACTCGAGTGAAGCGGTTTTGCTCCTGTTCCTGCTGCGTTCGCTTTGCATATATTTTCACAGGACCCGTATCCGCTGTCAGCTCTCACTCTCGTCGTTCGTTATTCTCAGACAATAATTTTCGACGTCTTGTTAGAAGCTGTTGACGAACCATTTTTCTTCTTGATGGTCCAATTTCCTTGACAAAATTCCAGTTCATCATTTTTAGACTTTTTTCTTCCCTAAAGAACAGCTGCCTTATTTTTGCTTCCTTAGAGGAGGATTTGACCTTATATTATTTGGAGTACATTACCGAACTGTCTAGATAATGATGCAAAAGGCATGGGAACATTTCACCATTCTTTTTTTTTCAATCGATATTCCCACTTGGCCTCAAAATATGCATTCAACTGCTATAATGGCAATTCTGTCAAACTAATTGAATGTAGCGTCAGTATCTTTGACAATGTTCAAGCATTTTTTAATCTTTTATATTATTTATGCATC
>JAOUZG010038391.1:150283-178992 GCA_026289955.1 Argiope argentata | reverse complement strand
CCACAAGGTGCATAACTCCACGCTCACCACCCCTAAATAGCCAATCAAAACCCGTCCTGACTCTCGCCACCTCACTCACCCCTACTCTCAAACAGCTACTATAAAAGTTCCTCCAGCATTTTTCCAGTCCACTTCGAAGATGACCACGGCAGTAAATGATCGCAACGAGGAAGCACTACAGCCATGATCGGGGATAAGCCCCTGCCGGGGCTAGGTGCCCCAAGAAATCAACCACCGTAGTGAGTGAGTGAGTTGAGAGTTCGCTCTGAAATAAAAAGCGTCTCGCTGGACTAGAGGATTTGTGAGCCGTTAACGTTGTATTATTGAGCTCGCTGCGATTTGCTGTTGCTGTGCTATACGATAGCTGTTTTGCAGTCTGTTTTTATTGTGCGTAAGACTTGCATTTATGCTGTAAGTGACTGTTGACTGCTGGATTGTATTTATCTGAAATTGTTACTCTATCAATTATCCTGTAAATAGCTGTAAATAAATTTGTTTGTGCTGTCCTCAAATAAAGTCCATTCTCTCCGAACCCACTACGCTAAAAACGTAACAGTATTTTCATTCTATTTGTTGAGGTGTAGTGTGATGAAAAGGTAGTTTTTGAAAAGGCAGTTCTTATTTATCTACTGAAGAAAGTGTTTATTTTCTAATCAAGGTCTTCAAGACCATCTATTCTTCTATAAAAACATTGACACACACGCCTTACTAATACATATAATAGCTCCTACCTGATTGACTTTCAGCTTCTTCTTTCCTATTAGTTTACAGGTATAGTAAACTAATAGGAAAGGAGCTTATTCAGGTATAAACATAGTATAAACATCAGGTATATATAAACATAGAAACATGATTAGTCAGGTATAAACATAAAAATAAGCATGCTTTACAGAACATGCTTATTTCTATGTTTATACCTATATCCATGGGCGTTCCTATCAAGCCGTCACATACGTAAACATAAATGTATATGTATTCTCAATAATATTTATTGAAAGACACAAAATGACTCCTCCTGTAACAGTAGGTATACTATATATATATATTCCCCCTAAACTAAAAAAGGATAAGTTTCGCGATTATATACTTTATATATAAGTAAAAATTAATTAAAATATTCTCATAAAATAAAGCAATAATTTTCTTGAAGAAAACTGACGAAAAGTTTTCTCAGAGGGGGCAAAATGACACCTTGCTAAATGTAGTTTTAAGTAAACCGTTTAAAATACTTCTACACATAGAGATTACTACTTTACACCTCTTTTTTAGTTACAAAAAATACAAATTTTTAAATTTTTCTATTTGACTGTTATATTTATGTATCATAGGTGTTATTTCCACCTCTCTAGTTGAAAAATGCAAAAATATAGCTATTTTAGAGAGTTTCTCAAAAAATTCATCTCGAACGTATTCACATATTTTAAAACTAACTTAAGACAAAAAAAAATTGACAAATTGTACAATTACAACTTTATTTTAGCAATCGCACTCAGAGTTTCAAAACTTTGAAAAATCATGTATTTTGACTACGAATATTTTCTAGCCCAGTTTAAGGTGCTCATGTTGACACTATGATGCATTTTCTTATCACTTCGACAAAATATCTATAATGTCAAGTCACATGAAAACTTACAGGGCCTAATCACATTTTTAAGCCTATGTAGATTCTGAATGAACGAGATTCCCGAAATACTAACTTAATCTGGTCTTAGAAAGAATCGGACGAGATAGATTTCATTTGAACTTGGTCGTTCTGTTTCAAAGTTATCTACCTGCATTTTATCGGTCTTTTTCCACTGTGGTTTGAAATTCTCTGAACCCAAACTGCAGCATTTACCGATTCTTACTGTGATAAATATGGTTAGATAATTGGTTTTCACTCGGGAGTGCAATGGCATTTTTCACATAGATAAAATATTGGTTTAAAGTGCTGAATATTTCGGAGCGTCGTTTGCAAAATGTAAATGTCAGAAAAAAACAGATTTTTTTATTTATTTTTTTGCAACAGAGCATGTGATTATAAAGGTGTATAAATAAGGGGTTAATTTTTAAGAAAATTTAATAAAACGAAACGAATATCCAGAGAAGTTTCATGAATAACTACATGAGACTTCAGTATTCCTGTAATAGACTTGCTTTAATAATCGCCACTAAAAGGCACAAGAAGTGGGGAGAAATAAGATTCGCCGAAAGGTCATAAGAAGAAATAGCTTTGCTTGTGCAGAAACAAAGCTCTTGATACACAGAATTCGTTTTTATTAATTTGATTTCGTTTTTATTTGTATCTTGTAAATAATAAATCCTTTCCTTTATTCCGTTTGTATAAAGGACCAGAACATCTGCACTTCAAAATTAAGGATTAAACCTTACCTATATGGTGATTTATCTCGCTTCCCTGGTAGTTAAAGTAATGGCGTGGTGTCAATCTACTTCTATTCCAATGCTAGGAAGTTCCTCCTACGGGAGGAGTTGTATGTGGCCGACCACTGACACTTTCATTGCCATGACTCAAACCTAATATTCGGACCACTTATATAATAATATCAAGTCAGCTAATTAGATAATCTCTTAACTACATTACAGATGGAATAACTATAGTAGAGAATTTTTACTTTCTATTTTACAAAATATAGAGAAAATATTTTAAGCGTCAAAAAAATTCCAACTCAAGATTTTTAAGAATCGTCACCTTTTCCCAGATACATTGTTTAAGCATATTTTTGGCAATATTTATGCTTATTTGTGGCAAAGTCAACTCTGAAATGCCTTTGAGATTGAAGAGTGAAATTAATTATATGATTTTTACACTAAATTTGTAAGTTTCTATCAAATTTTGAGCAAAATCTATTTAGAGGAATTATAGCTGCCCGACTGCGTGTGTATAACTACAAGAAGAGAGCTAGATGAATGAAATTGGGTAGAAAGATTTAACATGTATAAATTTTGAACCAGATCGCACAAGGGGTTGAATGTCTATTTATCTGTGCTTTCAGAAGCATGTGAACATGATCACTCAAAAACGCACTCAATCTAACGACTCAAATATATTCTATTTAGTATGTCATTTTGTTACTGCTATTGTAGTTTTGCGTCAAATTTTGTATTCGATTATTTGCGAAAAATGCCTCTGAAATGCGAATTCCCCTTTGTTAGAAAATAGGAGAAAAACTTTTACGAGGTCACTCCCGTTGATTTTAATTACTCTTTCCTTCTAAAAATGGTGATGGGTGGTTGAAATTACTCTAATGAAAATCATCTAACATGGATGCAACCAAGTAAAATATTTTGAATAACAGAACTGAGTGATTGAAATCCAACGCCGAACCTGTTTTTTTTTTCAACTATGAAATGACCATTACCTAAACTAAGCATTCACTGTCCCTCCAGGCCCCGGTGGTCTGGAGGTAAGGTCTCTGCTTCGTAACTAAAGGATATCAGGTTCGAGACAAGATTCTACCTAAGAAATGTCATATAAGCGAATCTGGTGCAAGTTAAATCCATCGGGGAAAAAAAACGTTCTCCCGTTGGCATGGAGCGGAGACATGGAAGGGAGAGTGCCAGTTGAGGTTTCTCCCTCGTCATCTGGTCAGGGTTTAAAATTGAATTTCTCCGTCTTTTTAGCATTCTGTAAGTATTTTCAATACTCAAAATTGAAAAATAAATAAATAAAACGTCAAAATGATGCACCGTCTTCAATGGTGGCCAAGAGACACCATCGAGTGCAAAGAGTTCAATTAGATCCATCTTCTTTAGCTTTCAACAATGGAGGGAAATCTCGCTACTAAGCATTTGATGAAACAATGGAAACAGTTTAAATTTCAAGACAACAGTGTAACTTATTGCTCAAAATCAGAAAAGGAATTAAAGGAAAATTGCCGAAATTCGGCAAAAATTGCGCATGATTATTGAATTAGTATCATTAAAAAAATATTATTTTTTTAAATTTAAACCCCTATATGCCTGGCGATGCAGATATACATCGTATGTTTAAAACTTCATATTTCTTTATGTAAAACCTTTGTATAATGTTTTTTACCTTATTCTTAATTTTTCTAAAACAGTTTTATCGTTTCCAAACGCAACTAGAGTCTTTAACAGTTTATTTCTTAATCTGTGACAGTTTTCTTTGTTAAGCGATATCTAGGTAAAACTTAATTTCGACAGGTGTTACGAATTGCGATCATTCATATGAAAAGTCATAAAACCATACAGGAAAAATCGTTTTCGGAGACAAATAAGATGAGAAAAGCGAGTAATTTTTATATTTTTTCATCTACTGATAAATTTGTGCAAGAAAAAATGTAGCTTTCTTAATGATGTAAAAGTACATTAATGGGTAAAATCGATTCTGCAGGAGTGCTCTCAGCCTAGAGGATCATCTCATGCTTTTCCGTAAATGGAAGCACGAAAAGACGGCCTTGGTAGCTAGCTTATATTTTCAGGCAAATTGAGGCGTAAAATTTCACTAAACATGTGTACTTACTACACAATGATGATGTATCAAATACCACGTTCCTTTCAATATAAATGCTAAACATAATTGTTGCCTGAATTTTCATGTTTTGCAATGTAATGAGAGGTATTATTTGTATTTGAAATATTATTTTATTGTAAGCAATGAATTTGTAGAATTCAAGGAATAATTGTTCATGATGATATAGAAAAAAAATCAATAAAATATATCGCTTCGAGGTACACATTTCCATCTTCCAAAGTATGCATATACCAATTTTGGTATTGTAAGTTAAAAATTTTGACCCATAGAGCACCAACGCATTCATCTTTATTATTAACCCTTTGCACTCTAAAAAATAATTTGAAGTAAAATTATTCACCTAATACAAAGATTTGTTTATTGCTATGAAAAATAAATATGCATAATTCTTTTAAGTCAGATTTCTTTGAAAAATTAACATACATATCTTAACCATTATGAAGGAGTTTTCCAAAGTTAAATTTGAAAAATAAATAAATAAAACGTCAAAATGGTGCACAATCTTGAATGGTGAGTCAGAGGTTCCATCGGAGTGCAAAAGGTTAATATAGACTTTTATTGCCGTTTGTTTATTTTCACTGTTCCGCCAAATATTGTATTAAATAAGCTAAAAAAAATGCGTGTATATCTAATAATTTTATAGAAGCGTTATTTTTTATATTTTGTATCTGTTCTGATGCTGTAAGTGTTGATGAAAACGAATTGGGATTGGTATAAAATATAAATTGCATATAATTAACTTATGCAATTAATATTGTGAATAATAATGTATTGATGTCTAATGGTGTTGTTAATACATGCATAAATATAACTGATAGTTTCAAAGAACATTAAACTCTCAATTAACTAGATTTTTAATTCCCAAAAGTTTAACAATTTTCATTAGAAATTTAAAAAAAAGATGTCTCATTACAAAAAAATTATTAAAATGTGAATCGTGAGTAGAAAAATCTGCTTCATTCATTAAAACGTAATTGCAAATGCATGCGTCTCAATACAAATAAAAATGATTCAAAATGCATTTTTTCTCATGTTGATGAGCATCCTTTTTCGGTCATTTTGCGGGCGAGATTAATTCAAATTTATCTTCAATTTGAAGTCATATTGATACCAAAGTAGAAAAATCTGTTCCATTCATTAAGTCATAACTGCAAGAGTACGTTCCTTGATGCAAATAAAAATTATCCAAAAGCATTTTTTCTTTCTTTTCATGTTGATTTGAATCCTATTTCGATCATTTTGCGGACAAATATGAAATTTCTTCAAATTTATTTTCAATCAGAAGTCGTTTTGATAGAAAATTATTTTAACAATAAAGCGAAATGCCGGAATTAGGTTCGTGTTTACGCCAGAAAAAGCTCTCATACGAGTGGTGTCGGCGCACTACTTACTCCTCTTCATTACATAACTGACCATTGCTGACTTCCTTTTCTATGATTCATAGGAGATAACAATTGCGTTTCAATACTATTTCTATGCATTCCTTCTTGCTGTGGAAAGCTTTTAAGAGATAAAAAAAGTTTAAGTATGCGTTTCCGCTAAACAAAAGAAGAACGATTCAGTGAGTCTATGTCTTAGAAGAAAGCTAACGATGTAACATAAAAGAAGAATGTCATACAAAAGAGAAAAATAAGGTTAGAAAACAAGGTCATTCATAATCGACCTCTTTTCTGTGCATTTACAAAATTATTTCCTGGCTTTTTCCTTTCCTAGTAAACGAAGTATATTAAGAGAAAGTACTGTAATCTTCAAAAAATGAAAACTTTATATATTAATGAATTTGCAATTTTCAAACCTCCCGGAGACCGATAAATCTCTTTCTGTCTCTCTTTTTAATTATAAAGCTTATGAAAAAAATAACTAAAAAGTGATTCAAGCTAAAGGGATAAAATGTAATATATAATCTTTTTTTTATCAAATTTTGTGCGAAATCCAAATAGAAATTTTTATGCCTAGCTATCAAAAACAAAAATTATCTTCGCTATGCATATTCTATAATTACTACTGAAATGAACTTAATTGAAATCCAAGATATTTTATCGAATTCAATCAAATATTTCATGTTAAAATTGGGTCTGGACATCATACCTGCACAGCATTTCAATTAATAGCAACGTAAATGAGAAGAAATGAAGAAGAGATATGTCTGTTATTAAGCAAAAAACTAATCAAATTGGAAGATATATCAGACATTACATTGGTCTAAATCTGTGAGTATATTAAAAGACTTCTATATTGGGGGAATGTTTTCTTGATAAATATATCCGACTTTGGAACTAAGCAAGGTAATAATTAAATATGTTTCCTCAACTTAACACAGCTCAAGGAGCCTTATTTCGAAACACAATCATTTCTCTTTTAACGTTAATTGTATAATTCAATAATAAAATTATTTACTTATAGCATATTTATTTCAGGATAAAAAAATTAACGCCTTATCTTTATCAAGCAGTTCACATCTTATTTAATTAAGCAATTATATTCCTCAGTTCAGAATCATTAGATTAATATTACACTTTAAAGTTATCAAGGACAGCATTAAATTTTGAATGAGAATTGTTATGATCCTGACAAGGACAAACCTAAGCTTCGCTCTCTCTCCACATTACATTATATTGATAGAGTAGCATTTCATCTTCAATATATTCAGCTCTAGGCCTGGGTTCGAGGCATTTACACCTTGGGCTGCGGCGGCGTGGTGGTTAGGTTGCGGATTTGTGAGCCGATTTCATCAATCAACCATCATGTAAGGGTAGTGGGACATATCCGTACAGATACATATCCGTACGGGCCATAAACACCCAATAAATCATGCGTACCCTTTTGAAAAAAGGGGGTAGGGAGTAATTAGTTTAGGTTTGCTAAAACCTAGTTTGTTACCTGTTGGCAAGAATATTTGGCGAGGAAATGTATTGGTATTTTAACTAAGCTTTGATGCTTAAACAAAAGGAAAAAGCTTATGTCTGTTTGTTACAGTATGTATGTGCAGACTCTTTACATACCAGACCGTCTGATTTATGCCAATAAAATTTGGTAAATATATACTATGTGGGTAGAAAAATCATTTTCTGTGCGATTTTCAAAAAAATTATCTTTTTAATGATATTAAATTTTTTACTGTTAAATTTTTCTTTCTATATTCTGTAAATTCTTTGAAATATTTTAAACGTATTTTGCAAAAATATTGTTACAAGCGGGCAAACGCTCGCCGGAGGTGAAAACGTTGGCGGTGCGCCACAAGGCGCTCTTCGCCAGCCGAGCTGACTTGGCGGGAGAAATATTCTGGTAACCCCGAGTCAATTCTGGCTGCGCCGCGTTTTCTCTCGGTAATCGCCGAAGCCTCTCGGTACTTTCGCCGGCTATATAAGAGACGGACTGCCGCTTTTTGGCAGTTGATCTCTCTTTGGGAAGAGAAGCGTTTCGCTTTACTAGCATCTTTTCGCTTGTTATTAGTGAGCTGTGTTTGCGTTTGCTGTTAACGCTGTGTTATTGAGCTCGCTGTGATTTACTGTTGCTGTGCTATACTATAGCTGTTTTGCAAACTGTGTTTATTGTGCGTAAGACTTGCATTTACGCTGTAAGTGACTGATTATTGCTGGATTGTGTTTTCTGAAGATTTACTTTTTCAAGCCATCCTGTATATACCTGTAAATAGCTGTAAATAAATTTGTTTGTGCTGTCCTCAAATAAAGTTCATTCAATCCGAACCTGCTACGCTAAAAACGTAACAATATATTTCACTGTTGAAAAGAAACTTAAAAACCAATCGCACGAATATTTCACCTTGTATTTTGTCTTGTTTTCAGGAATATCCTATCTTTTTTTTTATTGTGATTAGAATAAGAATATTAGATATATTTTTCCATGATGAGTAGGTTTCAATATTATCTATGCTTTTAATAATTTTTTGACATGATTGTATTTACAGATGATATTTAACTTCATAATGAAGCAATTCTAGATACTTTTTTAATGCTTCCATTTTAAAATAGCGCTGATTTTAACTGTGATATTACTTAAAAAATAAATATAATTAGCACAAAATATAGATAGAAAAATAAAAATTGGGCAAGGGCAAAGCACAATGAAGATGAAAACAGTGTGTCTTTTTATTAAGTATATATTAAGTAAATAAAAAGTTGCTGATACTTCACCTTGTCTTTTGTCTTGTCACGAATATATGTTTCATGAACTATCAACATTAAATAAAAGATTATTCTTTATTTAAAGAAATACATTAAATACTAAATAATCTTGACATATAATTGCTACTACATGTGCTACAAACTGGGTTTATTTTGCTTTACTTCGTTTTGTATCCCATACCTTCAAATTGTATTTTTATTGTTGTTGTTTACATTAGGAGAAAATAGGAAGAATTTCTTTATGTAAATTATAATTGATACTAGTAATATATGAATTTCATAACAAATTAATGCTAAACACCAGAAGAAATACTTAAATACTTAGAACATTTCTTATGAGAGACTGTTTTGACAGTAATTTTTAAATGTGATCTAAGAAATAATTTAAATTAGTTTTTGTGAATTATAGAATTAATTAACATTCTGTTAATTATTTCATCAAATTTAATACAAAAACACCAAAATTTTAGCCTGTTTTGAAAAAATTACAGATGTTACAAAAGCATAAAGATACAATTTTCTTAACAATATAGTAATAGAAAATTATTCATTTCATTTTAATAACATGATTACATATTTATTTAAAGGAAATATACTGAAGATATAATCATTGTTTCATAAATTATGATTGAAAATAAATTACAGAAAGGAATTACTATAAACTATTGCTCTAAATTCATTTGCTCTTGAAATCTCATATTGATCTCGACTGGACTTCTGCAAAGTATGGGCTCATTGTGAAATAACCTGACTTTTTCTATAATAAAATAAGTGCAACATGCATAGTTTTAACATGAAAAAAAAATTCTGAAGAACATCCAGTTCAGTGGGCACATTAAAGTCTTATCTAATAAATATTATTTAATTCCCAAGAGATTGGAATCAACAACACGGGATTTGTAATGCCAAAAGTCGAAAGAGATTATTTAAATAATTTTAGTAAAGTGGAGGGATGCAGGATTATTAAGTAGGTAAAGTTGACAATTGTCAAGGAGTCTCTCAGCTTTTGAACATTTTTAGCAGTTTTAGGAAATTATTTTGTACTTTCAATTAATGCCAGAGGGCTGGGTAATCAATTTTAT
The DNA here is from genome assembly GCA_026289955.1 of Argiope argentata. NCBI lineage: Eukaryota > Metazoa > Arthropoda > Arachnida > Araneae > Araneidae > Argiope > Argiope argentata. The sequence goes on along the minus strand of JAOUZG010038391.1, from coordinate 169,270 downwards.
TCTAGCCAAAATCAAGTACTGATTAAATTAATTTTGGAGCTTTTAGCCGATTATCATTATAATTTCCTAGTTACCAATTACAAGCCATTCTTAATGCTATTTTATTATTCTAAAAAATGTGCATCTTTTCAGTTTTAAAAAAACGTTCCCACCTTTTATAATATTACTTAGAGTGTTTTAGAGAAAATTGTCAGGGTTTTTTTATAAGTAAAATATTGGGGGAAAAAGCTCTTTAGAAAGGGATTTGCAACTGCAGTTTTTCAAAATTTGTTTGTTAAAACTGCTGAATAAAAATTAAAAGGAAATCGATACAGAATGGGTGGAAGAAAAAGGTTTCAATATTTGGATTATCTGATGGTCCCTTGAATGCTTAAAACGGCTCTAATTTTTTCTAAAATCGGAAATAATTACATTTTTTTCTGAATCTCTGAAGATTATATAATGGATATAGTAACGTAAAATTCTTTTTTTGAATGTATTTTCCAGCAGTAGATTTGAGTTATGGTTTACTAAATAGTGCGTCTAAAAAATTTAAGTTTGGATTCAGCTAACATCTCCTACAGGTTTTCACAGATGCAGATGATTAGTTATCAAAACACTAATGTACTTCTATTTTAATTGGCTATTTCTTTTTGCGCTGTTCGTAAGAACAGTGTACTTGCTATATCTCATTCGAAAAATAATAAGTTATATAGTGAACAAATAATTTATCTTTATCAGAGTATAGATTTTAAAAGAACACAACACATATGAAATTAAATCTACGATGATAAACAGAAAACTTTAAATTTATAATGGCGCTGCTACTTTGAAGCTTATTTTTTAAAAACTTATATGACATGAATAGTTAACATCTGTGGATGAAAGTTTTTCTTACTACTTACGGCATTTCAAGAATTGCTTTTGCAACTATTTCCTGCTCACAAATCATTTCAATAACATTAAATTCATTTAATTATACTTCAAACTTAAGAAGCAACTTTTTTTTAATTGCCAATATTTAAATAACATTATTTAAGTGTTCGAACTCACTAAATTAAATAAACGAATCAAGAAGAAACAAAACAAATTCTAATGAAACCAAAATTCCTTTATTTATTGCAAATAGTTTTATTTATATAAAGTAATTCATTTACTAAAATCTAGATTATTTTTTCGAAGTGAATGCAGTATTTATATGAGAAGAAATTCATCGATTTTATCACGTATTTTTTAATAATGTCGTTGAAAATCAATTCATGTTTCATAGAAAACAAAGTGGAAAATATGATATCAAAACACATGAATTTGTATTAAACAACATGACATTAAGTATTCCAAATTGTGTTAAACATCATGTTGACTTTCGCCAAATCTGACACTTTTAGATATCGTTTAAAATGTTGCAACCCCTTTGAGAACGGAAAGTGTACTGTACGCATCTGTCATACAGCCCATGTAAGCGGATCTGGTGCATGTTTTGTAAGCGGTTCCGAACATTCCCCCCTGGTGGAGGGGGAGTTAGAAGAGGGAAGTGCCAGATAAGGTGTCGTCCTCGTCATCTGACTGCGGTTCAAAATTACGAATCCATTGCAAAATAGCCCTAGTGTTGCTTTTAAATGGCACATTAACATAACTAGACTAACTTAGGCATTTATCCTTCCACCGATATGTTTGATGCCATTACACGTGCTATATGATGCCTCGTTGTAACGTTGCTAGAATTACGTCAATTCACTTGATATCACAGACCTTTGAGGAAATACAACTGCGGATTATCGGGAACAATGGGAAAATGACAAATAAACAGCCATGGAGGCTTCTTATTCTCCAAACTTGAACTGCGACATCAGTTTGGGAATGTTTTGGTTTTTAAAGACCTATTTAACTTTCAACCTAAAATCATAATCTACAAATTTAATTTAATGGACTTGACTAACCATCTGCAAAATGAACTTTGGTCCAAAAACTAAGAATTACTGCTCAATATTCTGCTTACATATTCTCAGGATATCGTACAAAACTCAGAATATGAAGCAAAATCATAAAAATATACGCCAATAGAGCCTACTCATGCCACTCAGATTTTAAATTATCTCGTCTGGGCTATAATACCATTACCTAGCGTTTGCGAAATACTTACTTGCAGCAAATGAGCTTCTATTCACAACATAGAAGTTTTTTGAGGTCATCGAGTATGTAGACATTTTACTGTTCATCACAATACAGATGAACATGAAAAACAAATGTTATGACGTAAGATATATTGGAACAAGACAGTTTTCGGAAACCAACAACCAAATGGTACGTACAATTTTATAATGATCTCATCTACCTTTGCACATCAATGCTCTCATCTCCAACTAATTTATGTAGATCATTTTTACCTGATTGCCTATGCGCAATCAGTATTTAATTGTCTCGTTTTACAGGTAATCCATAAGCGCCCCTTACTGTAAACAAGGGTTTGTACAAAAATCGACATTTTGAAAAACCGGTTTTAGCTGGTTTTCGGATTTATGTTGAAAAATAGAATAGAGAAAAATATTTTAATTTATATAAAATAACAAAAAAAGCATCAATATCAAAGTCAAAATATTAAAAAATAGATAATTAAGAATTACATTTACATATTACTTACACAAAATAACGAAAACTCAAACAAACATTTCAAAACATATTTATATTATTTTCTCTAATTTTAATTTCTCCTAAGAAAATAGGATTTAAAAAAAACATAAAATATCCACTGAATGATGGCTAATTATTGTTCTTATTTTGGACACAATACTGCCCAAAATTAAAAATACCCCTTCTTGATACTTGAGCTTGGTTTTATAGTTTGCATGGCATCGAATAATAAATCTTTTTTATTATTATTATTTCTTGCCTCAAATGTGGAAAATTCTGTTTTCAGCTAAGTTTTTACTCTGATGAGTAGTTTCTTCAATTTTCTCTTCATCAGAATCGATTTTCACATAGTAATTTAGAAATATGCTAGACAATATCTTTCCAGATAACTTAATAATTTCGCTTTTTGAAACTTAGGAAAGTACACTAGATTCCTTCGCTGAACTAAAAATGTTTTGTGGATTTTGCAAATGCAGCAGCAAACGAGTAGTTAATTATTCTTGAATTCGTTCTTCTGAAGCATATAATATTTTCGATCTTATTTCAGTATTTAAATTATTAATTCATTTAACTGGAATTCAAATATACCTTCACTTGCTAATAAATTGACATCTCGTCGCCCTAGGCCTTCAGCTGCTACACAAATCGGTCTGATAAAATTCTTTTTTTGAAGAAGAAGAAGAAAAAAAAAGAGGGATATCCAGACGTTTCGGAAACCCAGTTTTCAAACATGACAAATTTAAATGAACCCTTTGCACTCCGATGATGCCTCTGACTCATCATTCAAGATTGTGCATCACTTTGACGTTTTATTTATTTTTTAATTTAATTGTTTGAAGCGCCTACATAATGGTTAAGAGATGTAGATTCACTTTTCAAAGAAATTTGATTTAAAAGAATTATGTATATTAATTTTCAGGGCAATAAACAAATATTTGTATTAGGTGAATAATTTTTCATCTAATTATTTTTTGGAGTCCAAAGAATTAATAAACCGGTTTTTTATAAACCGTTTTTTTTACCTGTTTGAAAAACCGTCAAACTCTACTGTGAACCAATTCCAGCCGATTTTCAATGCAATGGAGGCAGCACCACACCTCTTATAAAACGGAAACACGCGTTTTCCGTTTCTAAGAAACCGCTTTTCCATTTCTTAGAAAAGGGGAAAACGGTAGAACCAATATTTCATTTGGTATTCTTCCTTGAATAATCCGTTTTTAAACTTCCGTTAATAAAACTAACGGGAAGTCTCTGCTCTCACCTTTTTCCACGTGATAAGCTTCGTCACCAGGGCCCGACTTAACCTAGTTGGGGACCGGGGCAAAAACTTCTTTGGGGCCACGTTTGATTTACTACTTTAGTAATGAAGAACATTCATTAAAGAAGGAAACAAAACATAAATTTTCTATTTGATTTGGGTGGAGGGCTCTTATGTGGGACTCGGGGCAACTGCCCCGTATGCCCCTGCCTTATTCAGGCCCTGTTTGTTACATCTAAAATTTTTATGATCCTTTCTATTGAAACCTAGATGTGCCCTGATTGACCCAGAAGGTTCTCGGCACACCTCGCTGGAACTATAAAAAGTTGGAAAATTCATGCTGTGGTATGTGTGAATTGAATTGATCCGAAAGCGGAGTCGGAGTAGAAGACAAGTAACGAGTCTTCGAGAAGTAGCGAAGCAACGAAGGAGTGCCTGCTTTGTGTGTACTTCAAGCGAGTGCTGAACAGCTGTGTTCCGAGTCCTGTTATCTACTGCTGAAACAGCGACCTATAGTGTGTGAAGTAACAAGTGGGTGGTAGTTAGTTGGTAGTTAAAGCGATGAGACAGTGATAAGTTCAGCCGTTTTGAGAGACCGTAAACGAAGCTCCGAGGAACCCCTCTCCTCCTGAATGATGTCTTCGCTTTGAGAGCAGTGGTTGATTACTACTTATGGGCTACTGTCTACTGTAGTGTGCTGTCTTGTGTTCGTCCCGGCTCTACATATTGTCGATTGTGTATTCATCGTCTTTATGTTATTGTCTTCGTGTATAAATAAACGTCATTATTTTCGTCATTTTTTGTCTGACTCACAGCATATACCACCATAACAAGCGAACCCTCTGCAGGTGACTTTTACGTAACGATATCCTCTTTGTTCACCGTGTGTCAGTGCGCTATGGTGCCGAAAATTTATTTTAAACAACTGCAGAAAATAAATGTTTTCTTTTTGGTTTTAAAAATTCGTCAACATTTATAAATTTTGATATCAATGTGATTTATCGATTGATTTATGCAATATGATACGCCTCACAATACAAAAGTTAATTTTATAAAAATATTTGCAATTTATTAATTAATCATGAAAGGCAGATCATTTATGATAAGATTACAAAAGAAATAAGTCATTTTAGATTATCACTCGAGCCTTCCCTTTCTTTGCTTTGAAATATATTTTGTGATTTCATTTAAGTGAGTAATCATCTGACTTATCTAATCCTTATCTTTTATCAGTATTGTTATGATTTTCAATTAATCATTAAATATCCAATTTCGTCTTCTTAGAAAACAATTCATTTTCACGTGATGTTTAACTGTTTAACTATCTAATCTTCACAGGTTAACATCGCTTTTCATATACTCTTTGTACATCTTTCATAAAATTGGGTCTTTCTTATGGTTTACAGCACAAATATCAATATAATCCAGGGATTTGTAATCTGCATCGACTCTAGGCGACAAAAGTGCAGGGACATCAAACGTTTATTATTCATTTTAAAAGCGTGGAAGAGTGGAGAGAATTTCTTCGTTTTCTTTTCTTTACTTTGAATTTATACATTTTGCCCTTTAAAGTCTAATTAGTTAATGTAAGACTAAACAACGTTGTCTCTTCTGTTTTTAACCATAAATGATTTTTAATGTTTTCCTGCATTTTAAATATACATGGAAAAAAGATTTGCTACTTTGACCCTATTAAGGGTAAAACATAAGTTACAGTATAAAACAAATACAAGATGAATGGGTTGCTGTAATAATTTTCCTTATTTTTCTAATTTTATTTTCATAAAAAAAATCTTGTGTTTTAATTTACAATTTTGAGAGAAAATTTTGTGCTTTGTCAGGTTTTTCAACTAAGGACTATTTTGTTTATTTGCTGAAAAAAAATCTCTCGTAATAAATAAGCGTGTAAAATATTCTTTTAACAATACGAAAAAAAAAATTCGTACAAACTTAGCGAAAGCAAAATAATTTTTCAGCAACCAAGATAAACTCTTTAGTAAAAAAAATGGCAGTTATTTTAGAATGTTTGTGTGTGTGTGTGTGTATGTGTGTGTGTGTGTGTGTGTGTGTGTGTGTGTGTGTGTGTGTGTGTGTGTGTGATGAGCATTAAAGCTACAATAATACTCGAAATACAAACTTCCTAATAATGCGTTTCTCTTATTATAATAATATTTTAGAACTTCTAAAAGTTTGATTTACTTTAAATGCATCCAATTTATAAACAATTTTTTTAAGATTTTCGAGAATATAAGTTTGGTTTCAGTCGGAATTGTGCAAATTAGCACAATTCTTGAAAAAAAGTGCAGTTCATTCTTAGACTTTCAATTTTCAGTTATGTCATGCATTGTGTGCAACATTGACCGAAAACGAAATTTTATTAGAATTCGGAAATGTTCAGTACATATTTTTAAAAAATATTATTGATTATAAAAGTATCTACGGGCTATTTTTAAAATCAGATATGATTTGTAAAAGTTTTTGTGTTATGTGTGTGAGTAAATGATTTTTAATAAAATATAGAGTGACTCAAACAATTAAGACTATGCCTTACTTTTACTTGATAATTCACTATAAATAATGCATTACCGGGAAGTGCAAACATGTTTTTATTTTTACACATAACAAACGGTTTAATTTAAAGTAAAAATTAAAAAATCAACAAAAAACTTCTAAATTGTAAAGTTTCAGGGAAATTTTAAATAATTATTCGTATATTTTTTCCTCAAAAAAGTTGAGAATTCGCCAATGAAATTTGTTCAATATCTCGCACAAAATGTCGATATTGTTACATGTCTTTTGGCATTTATAATGGCCTCAAAACGTCGGGGTACCAATTCAACAAATTTTTGGCGGCATCTCAAGATATTTTATCCCATTCTTCAAGCGATACTTGTTTTAAATGAGTTTTGTTTTTTATTTTGTGTGTTTTGGACCGCTGTTTTGAGTGTGGCCCACAGATTTTCAATCACACTGATGTCGGATAACTGCAGTAGTGACTGCAATTGCAGTTTACAACGTAAAAGAAACCACATTTTAATGTTACGCGCAATCTGTTTGAGGCCATTGTCCTGCTGAAAAATGAAATTTCCTTATAAATCCAAAATTTTACACTTTCCTTTAGATTGTGGCGACCATGGGGTTCACCTAACGTGCTTCAGAAATTTCTCAAACCATAGGCAGAAGTGTAAGTGCTGAAACTGTGCAAAATCGAATCAGACAATCTGGATAAAAATGTCGACTTGTAATAGAAAAACTGTTTTAAAGCTTGTAAATTCAGAAAAAGCGTTTGAAGTTTGCAGAAACTCGTCGATTAAATACTAATAACTTTTGGATGAAAGAAACAACATTTTTGGCAGGGACAACCATCGCACTGCAAGGAAAAATCTGTAAGGCTTTGGATCCAAAATATTTACACCCAACAGTTAAACATGGTGGTGATTCCGTCATGATTCAAGGTTGTATGGCTTCATCCGGGGTAGGAAATTTAATTCCTATAAATGCTATTATAAACCATACGGTTTAAGTGGATATACTTCACCTCAATCTTTAAAAAGATGCTAAAAATTTCTGATACATGGAGGTTTTATTTCCCAGTAAGACAACGACCTCAAACAGAATGTACATAACATCAAAATGTGGTTCCTTTTTCGTTGTAAACAGTAATTGCGTACACTACCACAGTCTTCGATATCAATGTCATTGAAAATCAGTGGGCCACACTCAAAACAGTGATTTAAAAACAAAATTAAAAACAAAACCCATTTAAAACAAGTATTGCTCGAAGAATGGGTAAAATATCATACATCCCAGAAATTTGGTCGAATCGATACCACTACGTTAAAAGGCATTTATAAAAGCCAAAGGGTATATGATTAAATATTGCACTTTCTTTATATGCGAAGTATTACAAAACTTACTCTTAATTTAGTGAGGCAAAAATCGATGCATATTTATTTAAAAAGTTTCTGAAAATGTTTCATTTAAAATATTTTTGTTCAATGTTTTATATTTTTACTTTAAATTAAATCATTTTTTATTTGCAAAAATAAAAGCATGTCTGCACTTCTCTGTAATGTATTATTTAAATTGAAAATCTGATTTATGAACTAAAAATAAGGTGTACTCTCAATATTTTGAGCCACTGAACGTATAAACTAATAACAAAATTAAATTCAGATCTTGAAATTCAAAGAAATAATAATAGCAAATTCATCTTTATATTTCATTTTTAATAAATTCAAAACTTTTGAATTTATTAAAATTATCCAAGGTTGAAATTTTTATTAGAAATCAATAAAAAACAATACTTTAAATAATTAAATATTCGAAATGCAAATCCTTATGATAATTATGGTTTAAGAATTCTAACAAGAATCTTTAGCAACAATACCTTAACATCCAAAAATTGCAGTTGTCTGAAATTAAAATTTTTCAATTATGAAATAATTATGATCTTATGATTATGGAATGCTATAACAAAATAAACAAGGCATAAAAATTAAAACTTGTCTTGACTCAATATTAAAGTCAAAAGAGGGAAAGATAGATTTTATTCATTCAAAAAACATTTATTTTAAAAAAAATGTATGGAAGTAAAACCATGAAAAAAAAAGTTTCGAATACGATATTAATTTTAAAATCTTAATTAATTTTATAATAATTAAATAATAATTAAGATTAGATCTTAAAAAAGACTTCAGAAGCAGAAAATTCATTAGATGTAATTGCTATAAATTCCAAATTTAAACTCATTTTCAAAAATAAATTAGTACAAATTTCTATTTACTTTTGTTATAAATTATTCAGAATACAAAATGCACTTATTATTATTTTTACAATTAATAAACAGTTTGGCTGTCTTGAATGGTATTATTCGTTATCGATTTTTAAAAAAATAATATTTTATCTATTTTGATAATGAATTGATGTTTCAATTTTCGCTTGATAATTAAAGCCTAAGCATGCATATTCTTTTCAAAAATGTCAGCGAATTATTTGAACTTATAATCCCTTCTGGGAGCAAATAAAAGTGAATCATTCCCCATGAATTCTAATACTGAAGATACTGAAACCTGGAATTCCATAAATGAATTTCATGTTATAAAACTCTTTCTTTTTTTAGGCAGATTGACTAATCAATAAATTTGTATTAGTTGGTTTGTTGAAAAGCTGCATATATGTCTTAAATATATTGTAAACAAATAATCATTATTTTCTAATCGTAAAAAAAGACCCGATTTCACATAAATCAAAGACGAGATAAATTGCATCGAACGAAATAAATGTTTCATGACGAAAAAAATCGTATTTTAATTTATTTTGGAAAAGTGAACTCAATTTTCTTTTTTTTTGTTGAAAAGTTTTATTTATTATTCATATCAATATATCTGATTATCTCTGATCGGTATTATCTCTGTTACACTAACTGTAACCGATATTGGTTATTTTTTATTTTGTTATTGCTTGCATCATTTCGATAGTCTACACCACGTGATGTACAGTAACTGTTGTAATGCAAGAAGTCCCGCGTGATTATGTTTACGTGACGCCTTTACTTATGACATATATATTTCTCTAATCCTGTGATAGCTTTTTTCTATGTGCCTACATTGTTAAGGGCATCGTTTTATTGTTATACATTATTTTGGTTTTTCTTTATAAGTTAATGTATTCAGCATATATTTATTATATTTTAATGACCTTAATAACACATTAAAATTCTTAAAAAGTTGATAATTACGATGAAACCGGTATTTTATTTTGACAGTCTACAGTTACTTTGCATAAGATCGAAGTGAATAATATATACCGCGTTTTAAAATAAATCTGTAACTAGGGAAATTTTTACGTAAGTATTTTTTGTTTTACTCTATTCTTATTCAGTTTGAAAGTCTATTTCATTTCTTCTAATTCTTAAAACTTAATTCATTATATTAAAAATAATCACATAAAGTTGTATCAAAAATATTAATAATTAAAAAAGTAAAATTTTTTGTCTTGTTTGCTCTTAAAAATATTCCCATTCTATATTATCAATCATCTTAAATTTTGAAATATGTGCTTTTAAATTGAATTTTCTGTTCAGTTATGAAGTGTGAAAGTTTTGTTATACTATTTAATACTTAAAAATTGTGTTGGAAAGAATAATGTTATTTTTAAATTATTAATTATTTTAATTTCTGTAATTTTATTGAATTCTGCCTTTTATATGAGTCTAATATTTATCCCTGATACCATATGGTATTATTATTTTAAAAAGAAATGTTGATAAAAAATTTATTTAAAGCAGTTTTGCATATGTGCATATTTTTATTTTCTAATTTCTATTTATCTATTTGCTTTGTCTTTGTTTATGTGCATGTGCTTGTAAAAAAAGATGTAACATGGTGCTATTTATTCCCAGTTGTAAAATTCTTTACTGTTCAAGAAAGGTGGCGGCCAAAGCTTAGTTAAATATTGTTGTATACTGTAAATTGTGATTTGAAAAAATTTCAGCCCCTTCTCCTTCTGTTTAGTAACTTTTAGAGATATAATAATTTTCTAAATTCATATGAATAAAATTTAATGTTAAATCATTTACAGTCAGGTCTTGTTTTATGCGGTAGATACGTTCTACTGAAAAATGCATACAAAAAAATCACATTAAAAAAGACATTACTTGAATGAAAAAAGTAGGGATATGTTCCTTAGTTTTCTAAAATCGTATGTAACCAAAACAACTTGTTAAAATTGACTTTAACCCACATAAAAAAATTGCAGAAATGGAAAGAAATAGGCTGCATGATAAATTACTTCGAATCTCTGAAAGAAATTCAAACAAAAGCTAAAAAAAACTTGTATTCAAACCCTAATTCATTTTATTTTATGGAAAAGTAATACACTAAGTTTTACATTTTTAATCATTATCGCTATTTGATAATGGTTTGCACGGTTTGCGAAGTGGTTCCAAATCATCTTCATCATCAGATGAGACTGTCTCTGTAATAGATATTTGCGGTAAAGGCCATGGATTTTCACAAACTTAATTCTCGTTTTGTATAGCTCTTCCTTTTCTGACAATGTAATCAGTAATTAAGCTTTGCGATGAGGATTTTTTAAAATTTTTCTATATAGTTCACGATATTCAGGCATGCAGTTCTGCAGCTAACATTGTAATTTAGAGGCTCGTTCAGAATTGGGGTTATTAATAAGAAAATGATTTTCTAATTTACTGCAAAGTTGAAGACTCTTGAATTAATTTCCCAGTGAGGGGAGTTGATTTTTCTTCCTCATCATTATCACCTTCTAGACCTGAGACACTGTCTACAGTTAGATCTAAAGTTAAATCAATAATATCATTGTCACTTAATGCATCATCCACAAGCAATTCATCTATATCATCGTAGCTGAAGGTATTAAAACCATCTCCTCCAATTTCATGTGCCAAATTAATTATTTCATCTGATAGTGTCGATGTTTGAGTGGTTGTATTGTCTGTTACACATGCTGGCCAAATCTTTTTCCAACAGGCAACAAGTTCTAGGTCTTATTTTAGTGGAAGCAGATGCTACATGAATTAAACAATCAAAAATAGAAAATTGTTTCCACACATCTTTTACTGTTAAGGACTCATTTTCTAGTTTATTCAAGATGAATTTGAACGTTGTCTTAATATAACATTTTTTTAAAGTTGCAATTATGCCTTGATTTAATGGCTGAATAAGGCTTGATAATAATAATAATAAAAAGTATAAATAATAATAATAACAAAAATCTAGAAATGTTTGGAAGGTGAAATACAAACCTCATAACTTCAAAATCACATAAAAACAATCCACATAAAAAGAGACCTGACTGTATTAAAAAGCTAAAAGTCTTATTTGAAATACTCTCTTACCTAAATGAATAAATATATAGAAAGTTATTGATAGGGTTAGCAGAAGTGTCAAAAAATTTAATAGAAAAAACTTTTTTTATCAATGATTAGATCACAGTTTGGAAAAAAAAAATTACCTTATGTAAATTCTCTTGCTTTAAAGTAAATACTTTTATTAATTCTGTGTTAGTTTTTACTTCTTTCATCTGTTAATTGGTCAAAGAAGCTTATTAAGGAATGTATTCATATTCTGAACTTATACTTCTATAAATCATTTAAATATTTTTTTAAAAAAATAACAAATTGAATAAGATTAAATAATATTGCTTATTTCTTCTATTTTATTGACATAATTTTTTAGATTTATTGCTCTTTTTTGGCCAGCTGATTTGCAGAAATGTCTATCCACTACTGAAATATCATTTTTTAAATTTCTTATGCTACCTGCACAGATAATAAATTGTATCTTTTCTAGTTTTGAGCAAGAGCAGGAAATCATACAACTAAATATTTCATGAAATAACAAATATAGCTGTAGTTTCAGTCCAACAATTTTGTTCATTTGACAAAATCTAGAAATTTTTGCTTGTTAATTAATTAAATTTGTGTCATTTAAATATATTTTTTAAAATTTTTAAATGATGCAAAATCATTTTTAAGCTTTGAACAACTAAAAGAACATTTTCAAAAAACAATAACAAAAACTCATTTAATTTTTAATAAATTAAGATTTTACAAAATCACCTTGAGCTGTTCCCTGTCAAAGCATTTCTGCACCAAATTTTATAGCTTTGGCTCAAACTATCTGGTGTTTAGAGTGTCAACTCATGCATAATCTCCTTTATTATAAATAGAGATAATAGGTAATCGAAAGGCTTTACATATTTTATTGAGGGAGAAAAGCACTTTTTTTTAATTGCCTATTTTGAATATTGCTCATAATCTAAAGAAAGATCTTAATTGCAACAACAATTAAGAATGAATATGAATGATTACTAGTCAAAATGTAGATATAATGAACTAAAACTTGATATATTCATTAATTCCATACAATGGAAAAAATACTAAATATTAAAGTATAATATTGGAATACTAAAGATGAATAATATTTTTAAATTGATATACTTACTTCTTTAGAAATAATTAAAAATTATGAACATTTACCAAATTTGTACTTTATGTGTGAATTTCTTTTGGGCTTTATTTTTTATAATGAAATCAATCATATTAGTTAATAGTAATAAAAATTTTCAACAACATAAAAGAAGGTAGATATTATGAAAGGTAGTAGCAAAGAGAAGGATATTTTTCTCTATGGGTAGTAGGTTTATCCTAGCTATAAAATCCCATTGTCATAGATGTATGAATAAAAGGGTGTCATTCATTTCAACTTGTTTAACAATAAAGATTTCTCTTTTTTATAAATGGATATAATGGATAATTTATGATTTTTTCTCTTTTTTATAAATGGATATAATGGAATTTTATAAATGGATATTCCTTTTTATAAAAATAGGAAAATAGAATTAATGAATTAGGAAAAATCATCTGATTAATTCTTATTTATTCTCTAATAAAATTATAAATATGGTACTAAATAGCATTACTTAATTATTTACTAATAAATTATAAAATTTAGTATTTAAAAATTTCATGAGAATTTTAAGTAGACAAAATTATGCATTCTTAAGAATTTCTCAATTTTTAATCCCATAATTATTAAAACTTATTCTGTGATTGAATTTTTTAAAGCTGAGCAGTTAATTTTAATATTGGCCATTGTAAAGGAAGTTGTCTTCCTTTATTTATTAACTCTAAATTTCTTATCTGAAAACATTTATTTCTGTAACTAAATTAATTGCATTGTATTCCTTCTTTTTCTCCCTTTCTTGTCTTTTGTTGTATATATCCCCAAACTCCTTACCAGAAAACTGTTCCTTAGATTAATATTGGGAAAACTTAGAAAAATAATGGAAATCTAAATAAGTAGCAATTGAAAGAGCATAATGAACATTTTTTATACATAAATTATTTGCCATTAACTCCTCATTCTCAGATTTAAAATCTTGATGGTTTTTTTCTTGATGGTATCCATTATAAATAAAAAAGAAAGTTTTAATTTAAAAATGTTGTTAATCAGATTAATATGAAATACAAATCATAGATATAGTAATATAAAAATGAAAGAGGCCTACCAAAAAAATATCTGTTAAATATGGTGCTGAGTTGTTTTTTTAAATGAAATTTAGAATTACTTTTTGTAACACCAAGAACATTTCATTACATTCATTGTTGTGCTAAAACGTAAATCTTGTGCATTAATTACAATGGTCAACCTTGGGCAAAAAAAAAATATTTGAAATGGCGATGCCAGAATTTGCAATAATCCAGACTTGTACCAAGCATAACAAATCATGTCCAGTATTAGAATATTGTTTTACACTCAACTGAAAATGAACAAATGACTGAAGTTTGATGTTATTGTGTTGTACCTGTAATTTACTTAAAGAATTTTTAATTAAATGAGAAAGAAATCTACTACACCTTTATAAACTAAACCATAATAAAATCTTAAAGCTTCGATCTTACATGTCTTAGCTAGCATAGGCAATTTTTCTACATAGCCAAGCAAGGAATATTCTAGAACAGTCACTGTAACTTTGTTTATATTTAAAATATTAACATTCTGACCATTGTTTCCAGAACCTTCTATTTCTCATTAAAAAGTCATCAAATTTGGTGACTTTTCAGTTAATGTCACCAGTCTTTTAAAGACCTTAGATTTCAAAGATGAAGACAAATTATTTATGCATTGAAAAGCATGTTTTGCAGTGCTCTTTCAATTGCTATTAAGTTTTTAAAAAAAATCTATTGCTGTACTATTAGTCTGGTTTCCTAGTTAGGTTTGAACTGACATATGCCATTCATTTTTCTAATTTTAACATTAAAATGTTTCTTTTTTTTTTTCATTTATTTTTAAGATAGTGCAAGGAATATGAAAGTATTTTTTAATACTATTATTAAAATTAAAAATCAATTATTATCAATATTAAAATTTTTTATGTATATCTATAAAAGTTTTCTTAATTATTATTATTATTTTGCTAATTTTTTTTTCCAAAAAAGAAAAAGATATTTTTTCTGTTATCTTAAATATGAAATTTACTTCACCTTATCTTAATATTGGGGGGGGGATTCTTAAAAGTTCACTAAACTTTATGCTTTAAATGAATTTGGGTTTAACCATTTTATGATTCCAATCAAGTCTTACCATAACAAATTTTCATACTGGGGCCATAACAAAATTTTAAACAGTTTTCCTTTTTAAATTTTTTGGTATATGTATGCAAATCTAATGAAGAGTTATCTTCTTGTAAGATATCTTTATTCATATAATAATTTGTTTACATGAGGTTATTTCTGCTTTATCTGATTATGGCTTTACTTATTTTTGTTTTAAGGTTAGAAATTTTTTTTATGGAATTCTGAATAACAAGGAGAGGGAGAGAAACTACCTTAAAGAGAGGGGGGCACAAATAAAAGCAAAACTGTTGCAATATGTATTTTAAAACATTTATTATTAAGTTCTTTAATGTTTTTTCTATGCATTTTAAATGAGTATTTTCTTTCATTTCATTTACATAGCATTTTTATTAAAAATTATCTTTCTTTCTTTATTTTTTTTTTCAGATAATTTTACATTTAGAAATGGATGACCCCTCGGTAACTTTTTCTTCATCACGATTGGAATCTCCAAAGCATGTTATACCATTTGGAAGGAGAATAGCTTACAGTTTTGGTCATATTTTAAATGACCTCTGTGCATCTATGTGGTTTTCTTACTTACTCATGTTTCAACATAATATTTTGCAACTGAGCAATCAAGTTGCAGGAAATCTTATGTTATTAGGACAAATTGCAGATGCCATAGCAACACCATTTGTTGGCTATGAATCAGATCGGCCAAATGATATGTGGTTATGTAAATATGGAAGAAGAAAAGCTTGGCATTTGGTTGGTATGTTCCACTACAACATTTATAAAATTATGTATGTGTGTGTGTGCAATTGTTGATGCTTATTAACTCACTTCTATTTTAGTGTGAAAGCAGATCTTCATCTTATATATGCTAGTAAAAAAGATATTTGATAAATTGCCAAAATATTAATTATTAATGTTTTATATTACTTATTTATATCTTGTGAAATTCTGATCTTTTTTCATGTTTCTGATTAATTGCAAATCTTTGTAGCTAAAAACATTTCTTAAATTCAGATTAAACCAAAAGAAAAAATTTATTGCCTACATAGAATAATTATTTTTAATGAATGAGAAAATGAGATGATAACAGCTACTTTTTAATTTATATTATCCTTATTGATAAATTAGACATAAAACCAAGTGCCTCTATCATTTCGTATTTTTTAACCTTTTGTTATCAATTATGTTTTACTGCAGATCCCTATATGTAAACTAACAAAAAATAAATAAATTGCAATTGGTCAGTAGGTACAATTGAATTCCTTATTGAAAAATATATTTCAGTAGATAACAGCAAATAATAAAAAATATATGTTATCAAAAAAAATCAAATGTGTATGTAAAAAAGCATTATTGGAAAAGTAACTTTAAAAAAAATTGTATTGTGAATGATTAATTAATATATTAATTTTTCACATTTTGATGATGTAAAAGCATTGGGAATTTTGACATATAATTTGATTATTTTAAATAATACTGAAAAAATTTAAACTGTATTGTTAGTTCTAATACAGTTTTAAAATATCAAAACACAAAAATGGGAACATTGATTAAATATAAAAACTTCATTGAGTTAACTGAGTTAAATATTTAAAGAAGGTCTTATTTCATACATGGCATCTAATTACAAAAATTTGGGTTAGTGATTCTGCTTATTGTTCTCGTATTCCGAAAGCACTGTAATAACATTTTCTTAAGAAAATGTAATAAAAGATATTTATTCTTTTAACTGAATTTTAGAAGGTTTACATTATCAGATTTCAAAATTTCTAATTTCTTACAACTTGTAGAAAAAACGAATTTTTCTGGAATTTTTTTTCAATTTTATTTATTTATTTAAAAAAAATACATGTTATTTATAAAAATTATATTCCTTTCCTACTTATATTTCTATCTTATTTAAAAATACTTATAGAAATAAATATTAGAAATTTTTATATTTTTTTAATTTCAATGATCATAAATCTGAAATGAACTAAATTAATAGTATCCTATCTTTGCCAATAGCAAAACCTAAATTTTCAATTCAGCCTTTGTTTCTCTAAAAGAAAGTTTATTTGATATTAATGTTAAAGTTATTTAGTGAATATATAATTCAAAATAAATTAGGTCAGTCTGGTCTTGAATTATTTAGTTTTAGGATGATCCTCTATCAAGTAATATATATTGTCCCAAAAATATCGAAATGTGATTTAAATCTTTACCTATTAGAGAATATGAATGTAAGTCAGCAATGTAAATTGCAAGTCAGTTCAAAATAAATAATGTCCCAAGAAAAGGTGTTGTTAATAAAAAAAATTTTTAACTTTTTTAGAGTTACACATTTTTAATTGCTGGCTCCTCTAGACTAATTTAATCAATTAGAAAATTCTTAATTTTTTATTCAACATCATAATTGCAAAAAAACTTGCTTGCTTGTTTCTTTAAAACTGAGTGAGTTATACTTAATTCAAAATTAAATATGCTGTATATGAGCCATTTGCCAAAATAGAAATGAAATTGTAAATATTATAAAAATATAAAATGTAATATTTACATTAAAACCTTTTTTGCTTGTTTTGAGCAGATTCATGGCACTATTACATATACTTAAAAGTTATATATATTCAGACAGTAATTTTTATTTGTAAAAATTTTAATATGTAATAAATACATGCAAATAATTTGTCAAAGTTATAATTTTTCATAACAACATTCTAACAAAGTGACTCACATATGATTTATTATTATTAATATTCAACTGTAATTTGGCCATTTCAAATGTTTATATTACCCCTCTTTCTTTTTTAACTACATAGAGAAAAGCAGGGGGGGGGGGTTTCTGTTTACTATTTAAGTTATTTTATTTTCTGTTCAGCTTGACCATTTTTTAAATTATTTATTATCATTATTATTATTTTGAGTGTAAAAATAAAGATTGGAAAACATTCACTAATATTTAGTTTTATCTTGTGGAAATACGAACTGGTTGTGTATTATGAAGGTTTTAAAAAATGACAAACTATTTGAATTAGCAATGATTCATTCTATTGGCAATACAAATAAGGCAGAAATTTCTTAAGAATATTCACATTTGCCTGAAGTTTCATGCAAATGTGGACATTTCACACACATTTGTTAATTGGATGAGCCAATCAAGAACTATCTGTGCATTTCATTCAAAATCTGACTCTGAAAATGATTTTACATTGAAGACAAAGAACACAACATTATTGCTTTTTTTTAGCACCTGAGCTAATATTTAAAATTAAGTTAAAGCTTTATTGAAGGGTATTTTGCAATTTTTTAATCTAAAAATTTAGATTATCAATTTGTACATGGTCTCTGTTTTTATTGTAGAGACTGTGTTTTATGTGATCCGAATAACATTATAATAATCTCTTTTTTTTCTGTATTCTAATTTATTTGGTTTTAAGAATACACTTATCCAGTTTTTGCTAATGATCTTGAATGGAAAACAAAAACTCTAATTAATCAACCTAATTTGCCCAAAGGAGTCGTAAAAGTTTTTTAAAATTATTATTAAATTAATTGTTTTTATTTTGAACTATTTTTCAATTCACATTGTCTGTTTAGCTTTAATCGATAAAGGATTAAACTATGCTTCAATCGGTTTGAGACAACCTGTAATTGTAAATTTTAAAGCTTTTAAGGTACTTAATAATATCAATATTTTACAGGTACAATTTGTGTGGCACTAAGCTTTCCATTTTTGTTTTCGGAATGCTTTGGTTGTTCAAATTCTACTCAGTATGCTAGGTTCATTTATTATGGAGCATTCATTGTGATATTTCAATTTGGCTGGGCCTCAGTTCAAGTTTCTCATTTATCCCTTATTCCTGATTTAACACCTTTATCTTGTGAAAGAGTTGAATTAAATTCTCTCAGGTATTTGATTTCTAATTTTATTATTACATTTTTTAGTATTTTACTATGTTTTATTCTAAATTTTTAGTTGTATGGAATTATATATATATATATATATATACATACATATATATAT
>JAOUZG010038391.1:108792-148476 GCA_026289955.1 Argiope argentata | reverse complement strand
TAACTTTCTTTCAGATATGCTATGACAGTTCTTTCAAACATTGCTACATATGTTTCTCTACTTATAATTTTTGGAGTGAGTGATCCTGGAAATAAACACACTGGTCCTAGTGATTTGCCAATTTTTAGGGTAAGTTTTTTTTCATTTGGTCATTTAGAGGAAGAATATTTTTCCCCATTAAATTAAATTAAAATGTAATATTATTACTTTGAAAATGTTGCAATATTTTGTTCATTTTGAAATGCATTTCTATAAATTTTTTTGTCATCTGAACTTAAATTTAAGTTTGAGAAATTAAACTGCTTGAATTTAAATAAATATAAATGCTGAAAATTAACATTTTTGTTTAAAATATAAATTTGGAGAGTAGAATAGGGTAACATTCAAGTTTTATTTAAAGAAATTATTCAATACAAGTGTTTTTTTTTTTTTTTAGTCTACAAAACATGCATTGCACTGATTTAAATAAGAAAGCCAATTTTGCCAAATGTGCAAATGTATTTGAATGCATCTAATTATATTACATTAAAGAATAGCAGTTTAAAAAAAAGACACTTATTTAAACAAAAACAAAAATGCTGAAATCTGTCCTTGAGCTACATAATAGGGCAATATGGAATTAATAAAATTTGCAAAACCCATAAATTCCGCATGTTGCTTTTTTTTTCTTTCTGTCTTTTCTGTTGTGTGTTTCACTGTTTTTCCTTTTATGGTTTCATTAATATCTGGATTAATGGATAGCATTAAGCCCATAGGTTATGCTTGCTATTCAAGCATGTTTTGCAGCATTTAGCTCTTAAAAAAAATTTAAATATATCTGTGGGAAAACGCTTTGCAATTTCTAAGCTTATATTGATAGAAGAATTATGGATTGGAGGCTTAAAACTTGATTTTAAGTACAAGAAATTTTTTATATATTATTGAAAGCGTATCTTAAGCTCTAACTTATTCAACTTAAAATAATTAACCAAATCTTCATATCTAATTCATTAAAATTAGCCTCATATCTAGATCATAGAAAATGCCAGGATAAAATATATTGTGTGGCAATAAAAATTTGATTTTCACTTTGAAAATAAAATATGTATTTTTAAAATATATTTTAACCATTTTTAAGAATCTATTGAAATTAAGTATTAGGACGAAAATTTTAATACCATTTATGAAATGTTGGTACTTAAATATTAAGCTGTCGATCATTTCGGCAAGTCAAAAAAACGGTTGGCAGTAGATCGCCTACGTGCCAAAATTGGTTTCCCCTGTATTCAAAAGCATTAAAGAATTTTGGCCATCAAAATAAAATTTGGTGAATTGAAGGTTTAATATGTAAATACCAAAATGTTTTCTTATCTTTAATGCTAGTAGGAAAAGATACAATTTTTGGTTGCAATTTTCTCATACATGTTTTTTACAATTTTCTATGTACATATATGAAATTTTCTTATAGCATTTGTGTGAAATTTTATATTGTAATATTAATGAGCATTGTACCTCCTTAAAATCTATTTTTATTTATTTCTGCACATGAATGTATTTTTGAGATTCTATTTCTTTTGGAGAATATAAAACTTTTTTAAATATAATAAAATTAAAATAATTTTGTTAGCGTTCAACCTTGATTTACATATTATACTAGTTATTGACTGATTTTGTTCTCATCAAAATTAAGATATATTTTAGTCCCTTGGAAAAATTTGATAAATATTCCAGAAGTCTTTTTATTTATTTATTTAAGCATTCTTTTATTCCTGCATATTAAGAAATTTCCTGTATTTAAGAATGTATAAAAATGTAATTGCTAATTTTAATTTAAACTCATTTTTGTAAATAAAATCAAAATTCATCAAATCCATAATTTACTTATCAAACTTTCAAAATTTTGTACTTTTTAAATTCCTTGAAATGTTCTGTATTGAAATTTCCTTATAAAGTTCATAAAAATTATTATTAAATTTTTTTACATATGTTTTTTACATCACTTTTATTCTAATTTCATTTCATTTTATTTTAATGTTCATGAGAATTATTGAGCAATTTTTTCTTACCTCTCTTCAATATTATTGTTCTAGCTGCATTCTAAAAATATGGTGTACTAGAAAATTGTATGCTCTTTTCAAATAACTATAATATAAAAGTTTCATAAATCAAGTTTAATTAGTAAAAATTAAAAAAAAATTATATTATCACATGAAATATGGATCACTAATATCTGGATATTGCTAACAGTTTCAACCAATGACATAATAACAAGAACAAGAAATGTCTTTTAAAACTGATACTAATGCTCCCGGGCATGAGTCTTAAGAAACAACATGGGTAGTTTGTACATGTTGGTTTACACTGTCAAATTTGCTGGAGGAGGATGAGAGTGGGAACTCAGACTTTATCCCATTTATGCTTTCCAAGTCATTTACAATACATTCACAGCTATAAACATATTTGATACCCATTGAGGTTAACCAATGGAATAAATGCAGTTATTAAGCATTTCAGCTCATATTTTATTATTATTTTTTCAACATGTTGGTCTTAAATATCTTACTTTTAACAAAACTGAATTGATAAATATGATTAAGGAGGGGGAGAATGTCCTTTCTTTCCAATAAATTTGTGTTAAAACAAAATCTTCCCCAAACTGGCATCAAGAGTTTTCAACCTTAATTGATTTATGCGTACATGTTAAAGTGTATAAATTAGGGTTTGGTAGATTTTTAAAAAAGTGGTTTTTTAAAGTAAATTTTTGATTTATATGAAAACAGGTATTAAAATTAAGAAAAACATTTGAAAGCATTCTTATTATTATGTAAAAATTAATTTTTAATTTATTTGATTTGAAAGTGAAAGAATGGGCTGTTTTAGATTGATTGATATTTGTTCTTATATGTGGATTGAGGCTGAAAATCCTAAACTTTTAGAACTTCATTAAGTTTTCTAAGCGATTCGTCTACTTGAAGGCTTAGCACAACAAGATGTCAATTTATAAATGAGTGACAGTATATTTTAATTTCTGTTAAATGAACAAAAAAATTTAAACACTGAAATAAGTTTGAAATTATTATATGCTTTGGAAGAACGAATTCAAAATCAAGACAAGTAGAATTAGCAACTTTTTTTGTGGTATTTGCAGTAAAACAAAATCTATTTTACTTTCTTAGCTTCAAAAACCGAAATTATTAATTTATTTGGTAAGATAATGTCTTGAATATTACCAAATTCCCATGTGGAAACCGATTCTAATGAAGAACAAATAGAAGAAACTGCTCATCAAAGTAGTAATTTTTTTTTTTAATAAGCTATGGAAAAATTGATTCTTAAGTTTCTTAAAGACCCTGAAGAAAAACTTATTAATCCAAAGAACTGAAAGTTGAAATTCCATTATTTGAGGTAATGAATAAAAGAACAAAAAAAAAAAAAAAAGATTTGTTATCTGATGCTATGAAATCTATAAAACCAAACTCAGTAACTAATGATCAATTTTTTACAATTTCAGTCAATATTGAGTCCAATGAGAACAAAACTTAGCCACTGCTCAGTGGATACTCAGTGGATTTTTAAGATCCTATTTTCTTAGGAGATAATAAAATTGGTGAAAAAAGTATAAATATGTTTTGAAATTTTTGTTTGAGTTTTCATTATTTTGTGTTAGTAATATGTATATATAATCCTTAATATTTTAAAATATATTTTAACTTTGACAATGATTTCATTTTTGTTTTTTTATACATACTAAATACAATTTTTTAAATAAATTCTAAAACCATGTTTTTTTTAGAAGGGGATATTAATTTTGAAAGCTGATTTTTCAAAAAGTCGGGTTTTGTATTGCCCGTAGTACAAATTAATACTAGTTATCCAATTTTTCCATATTTGAATATATTAATTTTTCATGCTCATTTACTATCTTCTAAATAGTTATAAGTGACTATTTTATAGCTATAGAATTATTTAAGTTTTGTTTCTTTAAAAATTCCTTTATTTTTTCAGTATGTCTCTCTTTCTGTGGTTGCGGTTGGATCATTATTTTCTTTGTTGTTTCATGTGTTTACCAAAGAAAGAGAACATCCACAATTTTCTATTCAACAACAATGTGTGATAAATGAGGCTAGTGACATGATTGAAAAGCCTCATTTAACATGGAAAGATTGGTTTGCTCAACCACAATTTTACATGGTAAGTTCTATCGCTAGAGTTACAGTTGTATCATCAAATGGAAAAGCATTTTGTCTTTAAAATAAATTATTTTTATTGGTGCTGATTTTGAATATAAGAATTTTTTTGAATCTATTAGGTTTTAAATTATCCTTGTTCTCATTTATACCCTAAAGCATTGAGGTTCTGTTTCATAATTTCCCAACTGAAAGACTGTTCTTAATTTGATTTGTTTGCAATTAGATGAAAATGTAAAATTTCAAATATACTACAAAATAAAAATATTTCTTTTCTCTTCAAATAATTTGAAAATATATATTCCCTTTTGACTACTTCAACAATTAATTTTCTGTTCTTTCAACAATTCTTTCAGGTTAAAAGTAAAACTATCTGCCAAATTATTATGGCTTAAACTCATAAACTCTTTCATGTAGAAAATAAAATTGCTATTAACTCACCTAAATTAAAGCTATGCTGTCTGTTAGAGAAAGGGAGAGAGATTGATGGGAAATAATTTGAAAAAAGCTTTTATAATTCCCTCCAACAACTATGAAAATCTGTAGTTATTATAGAAATTAGTTGGAAATTACAGATTTGTATAATAAACTGTAAAACAAAATGGATATATAAATATATTGAGAGAGAGAAATCTAGTAAATAAAATGTGGTTATGATATACAGAAAATATGCTGAAAATGCCCTTTTCCCAAATCTTTGCTCTCCATAATACAGATAGTAAAAATATTTTTGGTCTGATTATTTAAAAATAAAATGCAACATAAATATAAGAAAAGAGAATTGTTCCTTATAACAAAATAAATAAGGAAGTTTGTTATTAAGTTAAACTGAACAATACTTGATAAAAACAAAAGTGCTTGCTAGTTAGTTAAAAAAAAATTTAATGTAGAAATGTAAATTCAACAAATAGTGTTAATTTATTTGATTAATAAAATCTTATTGTGCTAGTCTTTTTTTAAAATTTTTTCACTTAAATATTTAATCAATAATATATGTATGTTTAATAATTTAGATTAATGTTTGGAAAATTTTATTTGAACCTATTAAAATTCTTTCAGTGGTTGTAATATAACTAGAGAATTGTTACAGATGACGAGTAGAGAGTTTGCTATATGTTTTTGTTTGTTTTTTAATTTTCATTAGGTTATTAAATGAGTGTACATGTGTGTGTGTGTGTTTTTGTTTTGAGAATTTGTATTAAATAATGTTCCCTTTTTTCTGAGCTATTATGTTTTGTATTCAGTAGAATTTCAAAGTGTGTATACAACTTTCATTATTTTACTTGTTTTATCCTCTAAAATTTTATTTATTTATTTCATTCCAAAATTTTCTTAGTCGCGACATTTGTTGTTTATGATCTAAAAGATTTTGTCATTATTTGATTATTCATTTTTTAAAATCTTGTTTATTTACTCTTTAATCAAAAAGAGGTGTAAGTATTATCTATGGATTGAGTTCATTCCATTTTCATCCAATATAATCTTTGTTCATATACACGTGTGTGTTTGTAGCATTTTTTCCTTGTTTGATTCTTACAATTTTATAACATTTTTTTAGGTTGCTCTATTATATATGTCTACAAGACTCTATGTGAATTTATCTCAAGTTTATATGCCAATGTATATAGAAGATACCCTTGAACTGCACAAAGTATGTATTTTTTCAGTTCAATAAATTTTTAGTACTTTCTGTGTATATATATAAATATATATATATATATATATATAATATTTTCAGACTAAAATAGCCACCATTCCCCTTGTGATATTTGTTAGTGGATTTTTATCATCTTTCATTGTGAAGTTCATGAGGAAATTATTTGGAATTAAGGTAATTTAATAAGTATATCTTTAAACTAAATGAGTTATAGAAATGCAATAATTTAATTCATAATGGCATAATTTTTAGATGAAACAGAGATTAAAGAAATTGGTTAATAATTCTTTTTTTAAATTTGTTTAACTTGTTAATTTATACTTATTAAGAATGATTCAATAAGTTTCTGTTAAAAAAATTTGTCATTGTGAAATATGTATATCTCAATATGATATTGTAATTGCTTTCAAAAATATATATAATTAGTATATTTTGTTATATCTTTATTTTGTTGTTAAGTTTTTATTATCATAATATTTATTTAAGAAATATCGAAATCATAACTTTAATTCTATAAATATGTCTGTAGTACTCATTAGATTATAATTATATAGTTTTACTGCGATTATATTTAACCTATTTTGCTGCACCATTATTTAATTGGCTCAATATTTTATAGTTTAAAACTTATTTCAAAATATCTTTATAAAATTTTAAATAATTTTATTTTTTTACTTTGAATATTATATAACCTTCAAATTGAGTTTCATTTGTGAATTAAACAAGATGACTGGAGTTTTCCCCCTATTTTAGTGTACTTACTTTCTGGGCTGTATACTTGCTATAATTTCATGTATTTGGATCTATGTTGGAGAAGGAGAATCTTATGGAAATTACCATTTATATGGTGTTGCTGTTTTGATTGGTGTTGCTGGGTCAACGCTTCTCATTATTTCTTTAGCTTTTACTTCAGATTTGATTGCAAATAGTACAGTAAGTTGTGTGTGTTTTTTTATATTGATTCTTTGTGAGGTTTTATATACTTTTTAAAAAATGATTTAATTTATATATCTGTATAAAATTTAACCATTACAATCGGATTTGAAATCTATGCATTCTTTTCTTTTAATTCAAATATTTTGTGAAAAAAATTGTTCATCATAAACATGAGTAACATAAACTTTCTCTATAGTCAGTAGCGAGTAAAGTTATTTATTTAGTGAAACTTTAAGCCATTTAAAAATTCAAATACAATTCTATAAGCAAAAACCCAGATCATAAAAAATTTCACATAAGATATGATGTTATTCTGTATATTATTCACTCACCACTACGATTTGGTGAATTATGACTGATAATTTACCAAATCGTAGTGATGAATGAATAATATACAGAATAACATATCTTATGTGTCCTTTTGTTTATTTTAAAGTTTTAATCTAGTTACAAAGGAGTTAGTGTAGTTAATTTTAAACATATGTTGTTTCTATTATATTTTAATTAAAATTCATTAACTTTTGAAGTTTTCTACTTATCATTTAACTGCTGTAAAAGGACTAACACAATTATTTTTGTAATTAATAAAAAATTTGGTTTTATATGTCAACCATATTTTCATTATTTATTTTCAAATTGTTAATGAATAAAAAAACTTTTATTTCCATTTAAATTTTTAAAATTGATTTATCTATTGTTCATAATAATTCAGTACAAGTGATCAGAGAAGTCTTAAATTTGCTGCATTTATGTAATCTAACAGCATAATTTTCCTCAAAGTAGTAAAAATATTGCATAATAATAAAAATTTTATAATTCTTTGGATATACTCAAAGTTAACTACTTTCATGTATGAGAAATTAAATCTATGCTATTTATCAGTATGTTAAATTAAACAGTACTAATGTATTCACAGGACATCCAAAGTTCTGAACAGAATTGAATTTTCAAATATTAGTTTATGGATTGCAACATTTTATGTTTAAAACAAAAATGGTTTAATAATTTTTATATAATTGCAGGATGAATAAAAATTTTAATTCTGTTATTTAATCTATATTTTTTTAATATGAAATTTGCCATGGAGTATAGTTAAACTAAATGTAAATAATTTAAATTAACCGAAGATGAAATATTATACTTAAAAAAACATAAAGTTAACTCATATACAAAGTATACAGATTCATAAATATTGGTATAGTTGTTTATTATTTAAATTAATGCCCATTGTGATGTTACCTTGAAAATAATTCCACATATATTTTATTAAATCCTTAATACCTGTTAGATGTTACTAGATGAACTAAAAGAGTTGATATTTATAAATATTCAGATATAAAAATTGAGTATTAAATTAAAAATAGACCATTATAAAATAAAGTAATTATGTTCAACATACATTAAATAAATAATTTTCAAGAAACTGAAAAGAAATTTTACAAAGTCTCTACTACTCTCAAAGTCACTACTCTCTAGTCAACACAATAAATCCAAAAATTAAAATATTAAGTTTTTGATACATAAATTTAACATTAAAGTTTAGATCAATAATTCTGAATCAAGCTGTTATTAATTTTGCTTTTGTATGCATACAAACATGATTTATTCAAAAATACAATAATTTAAATAACTAAAACCTAGAATGTAACTTTTATTTGTAATTACAGTAAAACTGTGATTTATATCAAATTTTGGATTCAATCAAGTGCAAAAAGTGGTTGGGAATAATAGTTTGCTCCATAGTTCTGCAAAGCAACCAAATGCTCGTGTTCTATACTTTGGAAATAAAAATCTGAAAATTTTTTTCATTCATTTATAACTTTCTTAAGCTTTACTGTTTTAGCTAATAGAGAGGGGGAATACTACCTTTATTTTATAAAAATGTGTAAAAAATTTCACAAAGAACACTCTTGCTTCCATGTGCTGTAAACATGAAATGTTGATTATTGTTTGATATATTGATTATGTATTTATTTATAAAATATTAAAAATTTTATTACTAGTTTAATCATGTATTTTTGTAACCTTACAGACGAGTGGGGCCTTTGTATTTGGCTCTATGAGTTTTGTTGACAAACTTGCTAATGGTGTTGCTGTTGTTGTCATTCAGCAAATTCATCCTTGCATGTAAATAATATTTTTTTAACCTCTAATTACATGTATCCTTAATTATTATTATAGATTGTATTTTGTAAATAAATCTAAAATGTTATCTTTTTAATCTTTAATGATATGACTTTGATAAAAGTAAATTTGAAATTTCTTTATTGATTTTTCATTTTATTCGAGATATTTTATAGGGCAAATGTTTTACTACATGTAGAATAAAAGCATTCACTTGAAACCCATTTATATTTATTCTTTATTTTATTCTCTGTATCTTTAAAATAAAAAATGTGGCATATTGATACATTTTTTAGTTGGTGTCATGCATAAAAATACAGTATTATTATGTGTATAAATAAAAATTATATTTTAGGTTTCATCCCTTAATTTTCATGCTCTTGTTATAAATGCAATCATTTATAGTATTTCAATAACATTTGTTCATAGGGATTAAATTTACACAAAAACCATAAAAATCTGAACTGTTCCTTGTTATTGGATCTGTTAAATGATTACAAAGGTTTGCATAATTGATAACCTTCAAAATAATAAGATTTAGATAATATATTTTAATAATCTATAAGGAACATAATCTCTTTACTTTGTTTGGCAGATTTTCATTGATATACCCTTTTACCAATTTTATTTTTGAAGAAATGTTCTCTCCACCCTCTTCAGTTGAAAAAAATTTGTGAGGCATCCTTGTATTTAAAATTTTTGGCAAACTATTCTATTTATAATATGATGAGTGATAAAAAATTTCCTATTTTGATTTTCATTACTTTCTCATCTTTCATTATGTAACATGCAGTTTGACTTTGTCATGGTAACATCAAATATGTTTGCTAACACAGAAGGTTTTTCTTTGTTTATATTTCATGTATAGTGAATTGCTTACAGTCCTTTTTGATATAATCATTTCGCCATCTTTGATTAGCTTCTTAATAAATGATTTCACCTCTGAATGTGGTTCTGCATTTTCACCTATCTATGTAAATGCAAAGAGCATTTTATATGAAATACACTTCTCATTGCTTGTTACTGTACAAATCCAAAAAAGAGGGGTTCTTTGTAATAAAATGTAATGGGAGATTGGCAAAAAGGAAGTGTAATTCTCATGTATCAAATATATTTCTCTTTTTGATACTTGCATATTTTACTGTTGACGCTAATGGTTTAATAATAAATTGGCGATGGATTCAAATTTGGCTATAAGCCGTCAACAAAATGGGGGGCGACAGTTAAGGTTTGAACAATTTTTTAATTAGTGGAGGGTTGCAATTATTGACGTTTTAACAGTTATTGGCAAAACTGTCAAATTTGGCGATGAAGATCAATTGTCTAATACATAAGTACCCTTTTAAAAAAGTGGTCAGATGCAATTTAAATAGAAATGCTCAGTATTTCTGCAATTTTTACATTTTTTTTTTTTTTTTTTTGCTGAAATTTTCACACTATTCAATGCTATCATCATAAAAAGACAATTCTGATCTTGGTTGATCTTTCAGTGCAAAATTGTCTTTTTAAACTTACTAAACCTTTTTTTTTTTTCTTTTTTTTTACTGTTCACAGTGTAGAAGTACAGTCATAAATAGCTTAAAAGTTTCTGGCGTAAACTCAGCTTTTACACTTTTCTGAAATTAGTAAAATATGTGTTGAAATTGAATCCTTTTTAGTGTTTAAATTTTAAAAAATTTACCATACTCCAAAAATTGGTTTATCATTATTCATTGTTGTAGAGGCAAAAGAGACTTTTATCTTTTAATTGCAAAGAGCAGATCCAAGCAAGTGTTGGCATTTCCTGATGAAGTTCACTCTTATTCCATCTATAAGAATGACACACAAGCTTTTGAAATAATACATAAAAGTAAATTCTGTTTTTTAAAAAAAATGGAAAAAGGCAAATCTTAAATTGGGATATTATTTTATTATTACACTTAGCATTTTAGATAATTAACACATATTAATGTTTAGAAATTTTAATATATTTTCACTATTGATTATATTACTAACCCTTGTTTCATAAAAAATATGAGAAGAGGAAAAGAGCAATTACCTTATCCTATAATCATGCTCTATCATTTGTTTGTAAATAACTATGGTCTTTTAATGATTTAAATTATGGAAATTATTTGATTTAAATTAACACATTTTAATCATTTTTCATTGCTGAAATTGTAATAAATGTGTAGGATGAATATTGTCTTTTGATAATTTAGTATGCAAAATCTTTTCATAACAATCTATTGTCCAATGTAAATTATTATAGTTTTATGGCATTTTCAGTTATTAAAACTATGATGAAAATTAAAATTTTTATATAATATTCTTGTAAATTTTATTCAGATTCCTCTTCATTGCTGATTTGATTATTACTTATGAACAAAGGAGGTAGCAACTTTAGATTATAAATCATTACTTTATATAAAGAAGCCAATGAATTAAACCCATTAAATTTATCAAGAAACCTTTTTAAATATCTTGAAGTGATAAAAAATTTGTAATTTATATACATTAACTTTTATTTATTACTAAAGTTTGCAGTTTAATAAATTTTAATTTTGCCTACCTCTTTTTTAAAAAAATTGTGTTAATAAAGTTTTTTAAAAGATTTTTTTACTTTAAATTTGTTATAGAAAATGATACATCTACTAAAAGGCATGTTGTAGATCATGAATTCTGTTTATTTAATAAATGTAGAATAAGATTGTTTACAATTTTTTAATGATCTTTCAAATATTTATCTTGTGTGGAATTGCAAAACTAATTTATTTTGATAAATTATATTAATTATGTGGAATTAAGATTTATGGCATTGAAATTCTGCAGAATATGTATCATAATTAAATCTTATTTTCAGATCTTGCTGTGCTGAATGCAAGTTTTTTTACAAATATGTTTTGGTATTTTCCTGTGGAGGAGCAGTTATACTTGGTTTGATTGCTCTAGGTTGCTTGCTTACCCAATCAGTTGGAACCAGAAGAAATGAAGGTACAAAATTTTTGATTTCTTTATCTTTTTCTAGTATCTATCTGCTATTTGATAGTTCCTATTTAAATACATATCAACTATTTTTAAATTGACTATTTTGTATCTCAGTGTATAGTTTTGTTTAAAACTCCCAAAATAATACACTTAATTTTAATATAAAATAATAATAACAATCTAAAATTAAAATTTAGTGCTCAATATTTGTTTTCAAAAAATAAATAAGTATAATAATTTCTTAAAAGCAAATATACAAACTTTCTTAAAAAGTAAAAAAATAAGCATTTAATACTTTTATAATTTTTGTACTTTGAATTTCTTTTCTTAAAAAAAGTTATTCTGTTTTCTATTTTCTATTTTCCTATTATTCTTTCTGTAAATATTCTGTTTTCTTTGTTTTATTTTGAGATAAGGATTTTGAAAGTGAATAAGAAATATATATATAGCTTACTACTTAAAAAGGCTTTATATTTTGTTCCAAGAGTTTTAAAAGATATGATGTAGCTCTTCACTTCTGATTTTACAAAAAATGTATACTATTAGATATTTTGAACAGTATGTATGATGCACAGTTAAAATTGAACATAAATCATGCTAAATCAATATAAATTTAAAATAAACTAAGTGTAGGAAACATGATTATATGAAATATTTTCTGTTGTGCGGTTGGCAACTGCTGTCAATAGGGAGTTAAGTTTGTGAGGAATAAAGTGATGTTTTGATATTTTTTCAGTTTAATTTAATATTGACAAACCCAAACAATTTGGGCTGAAACATACTAAACTTGCTTGTTTCAGCTTTCAATACAAACCCGAATTATAATGTCAGCCGTTAAAGAGAAACTTGATTTACTTAAACATAAACGATCTATTCAAGCCACCATTACAAAACTGAATAATTCAACTAGTGAAGAAACTGATTTAGAAAATAGTGTTGAACACTTACAAGACAAAATAAACAAACTAACCGTGGTAGGCGATAAAATCTACGAATTATGGAAGAATATAATGAAGACATAATAGAGTGCTAAAAATATAAAGAAAATGCTCATTTAGTGATGTTTACTTCTAAAAAAACTGATTTTTTTTCTCGGCAAGACATGGCAGTATAAATAGCGTGCTACCACCAGTAACTGGCGGTATAATTTACGCATCTCTGTCTTTAAACATTACAGTAAACCTAAACACAGTAAAAATAAATACATTTTGCGACTAAATTGAAGAATGTTACAGTTTTGAGGAGCGTTTTGAAAATTGCATTGACAAAAATGAATGTTTATCGTTTTGTATTTTACGAGGATATTTAGATGGTGAGGCAAAATGATTAGTTGATGGAATAAGTAAAACTTCCAATACATATACAGTAGCAAAGAATATTTTAAAACCGAAATATGGCAGTAAAGATAAAATAGTACAAACTCATCTCACTTATTTAGAAAACCTAACACCTATCAAAAATCCATCTCCATTAGCATTAAATAAGTTGTATATCGATTGTAATAGACGACAAAGATTGTTGAATGCCTTAGGTGAATATACACAATTATACGGAAGAATTTTTGGCTCCAAAAATACTCTATTCTTTTCCGCATGATATATGTCACAATTGGACTGTATCACGACCTTCGTAATACAAGGCCTCACAACTTGTTTGTGACGTCACACGGTGTGGATGATTGACTGCCGTGAGCAGAAACCCCTCTTCCTCGATATTTATGTAGATTTTAAATTCATTAATAATTACTTAAATTAATTACTTTTATTTCATAAAATAGCTCATTCTTCCCAATGGTAAAGCATTTTTCTTGTATAAAATTCAAGATGATTTATTTTTCCCCAGTGTCAAAAAAGCAACAGAATGGTAGAAAATCCTCTATAGCTTATTGACCATTTAATAACATTCAAATTTTCTAAGATGTGAATCAAAATGCATATTGGATACATGCATTCTGGTATTATTTGTTTTCTTCTTGTTTTAATAGACAATTTTTTATTTTATTAAAAATCATTTTATCTTTTTGTTAAAAAGTTTCTTAAAAGCTTAAAATTAATCATTAAAATTTTTAGATTTTTTTTAGTTTAGTGGTAGGTAATACATGCATTCCATATAAGGTAAAATAATTGTTTACTTCTCAAATTACTTAATTGATTCCAAATGTAATTTTAATATAAAATTTAAATTTTACACCAAATAATTCAAAAATAAATTACTTTAACAGATTTGTTTTTTCACATTAAAAACAGCTTTCATTTTATGTATTAGCAATTCATAACAATTTAATAAACCAAACTTTATTATATCTGAATTTACCAAAAAAGTAAAATAAAACACAAATGAAAAAAATCACACACTATTAGAATCATAATATTTATTTTCAGAAAGCTAATAACTAAATACATTTGTTTTCAAAACTTTATTACAAATTTCATACAGACAAATGAAAGTAATTAAATAAAGTTAAAATACAAAATTACTAATAAAGTTAATTACAATATTTAAAAAAATTATGATAAAAGTCGATTAACAATTTAAACCAATATTACTTGTTATGCTTGAAAGTTAATATGCAATAGTTCATTAAATAATACTTAAAACCAACTGAACATTTTGCCTTTCCATATTTGATGGAGCAAGTGCTTCAAAACTGAATTTAAAACCATATTTAACAAAGCTATCAGATTCTAAGTTATATTAATCTCTTATAGTTAAAAATTGAGCTGTTTTAAAGTTGGCTATATCTTTTACTTCATGAACTAAATCAAAATTAGGATAAGAAAAACATTTGCCATCATTTGTTTTTATTTAACCAGTTGTTTCTCATACACTTGAACAAATGAGCAGGGTTTACAACAAAGAAGAGTAGTCTTAATTTATTAACTGGGTGAGGATAACAATAAGATAATTCTGGTGGATCAATAAAAAATCCTACAGCTTTCCTATTAACAATTATTGTCTGTAATAATACCAAATCCAACAATGGTAAATTGTCTGGTAAATTCAATCCAACAATTGCTTTTTTAATAAATTCATGCAAAATTTTCCCCAATATAGAATGCACTGGCAGAACATGTACATCTTTATACTAGGATGCAATACTTTTGATCATTAAAACTTGGGCAATAGAAGCAGAAGTTTCAGAATCATATGACATACCAATTACACAACAGCCTTAATATTCAAAATATTCCTTTATGTGCACTTTATCTAACAATAAAGTCACAATTTTGTTTTTCTCCTGCAAATATTTAATTTTCTGTTTTATGTACATCAAAAAAATTGAGTCTAGTTGTTCCAATTGTGGGCTAATACTATATTTTGGACACAGATGATTTATAGTATTTGGATAAGGCAGTAACAAATACCCACTTTGTCTAATGAATTTGTATACACATGGTGCTATAGTATAAAGTAAAGATGAAAATATAATGTCAAATGAATACCTGCGTGTATATTTATTATTTCCTAGAAAAGAAACTTGCTCCATCAGAAAATTAATTACTTGTGAGTTAACGTCAGAATTTTTAGAGAGTCTTTAACAAGTCACAAATTAACTGGACTGGGTCTTTTACTTCAACATTCCTTTTTAAATCATATATAAAATTTTCTAAATGATCTAGAATTTTTACAATTGTACCCAATTTGTTACAAGAAGAGGAAAAGAAAAATTGCTTAGATTTCTAACCATATGATGTACAACATATGCTTGAGCTTCTAATTTGGAAGAAATCAATAAAGAATGACTTACCTTAGGAGCTTCAAAAGTGTCTAGATAAATAAAAATAATTTCTTTTTACACTACACTCCATGTATTTAATTTAAAATCTTTACCTTTTAAAATTAAGTCAGAAATTTTTTTAATTTTTTCTATTTCATCCTTTTTTTATCATATCCTGGAGACCGCTATTTAAAGCAGTCTTTAAATTATTCATATCTTTGTGTGTTGCTTTATCCATTGGAGTTTCTCTTCTTGCTTTTGATTCAGAGGAAAAGTAAGTGGGTAAATTAGGGAACATTGTAGACACAACACCAGGTGCAAGCCTAGAAAAAAAATTAAATTCTTGAGAGAAAATCACAAACAGAATAGATGTTTTCTAAAGACTTAAAATTAAAGTTAACATATGTTGGACAGTATTAAATAAAATCATATTGAGTATTCTCTAATAAAACTAAATCAAAAAATATTCATTCATCCAAGAAATAGTTCAACATTATGGTGGAATATATAAAACAATTATTTCTCAAGTAATCCAATATTCCACATGAATTAATCATTCGATTTTAAAGTGCGAAAAAAGGATTTTAAAACAGTAACTTATTATTCTTTTAAAAGCTTCACATATTTTGTGCAAGTTGCATTCATTTATAATTGAAGATTATGTATAAGTAATGATTTTTAAAAATAACAATATATATTAACTGTTTTATGTATAATCTGATGGCTTATAGAACAAATAAAAACTACATTTTTTAAGCCTATATAAAATTCACATTGTTCATACAGCTATTTCTAACTTTACATAATATTATAGATATATATAATTAAAAATTGTTTTATTATTAATTAAATTATTTTAAATTTATGAGTGCAATAATAACATTAAATTACTTAAGTACTTCGTAAGATTTCAGTAATAATTATTAAAAATCTCTAATAAATTTACCTTTTGTACACCAGTGGTACTTGAATAAGTTCTCTTGTATTTTCATTAAATGCTTCTCTAACAGTCAAAAACTGATTTTCTTGAAAATGTTTAGTACACACCTACAAATACAAAACAACAAAATTAGGCCTATATCATACCATATTATAAATATATGTATAGCAGAAAAAACACAAAAACAAAACATTTTACTTATTAATAACAAAATGAAAGAGGACCACGAGAGGTAGCAATAAAGCAAAGAAAATTTTTATTTAACTCAAGCAAACAATATCAACGCAATTGGAAGTATAAGCAACTAAATGTAGAGCAAACAAAAATGACAGAAGATAAATGGAAATAGAAAATAATTTTAAATGTTTCGCTGTTCAAAACAATTAATTAACTAAAAATTGTACCAAAAAATCAACTTACCTTACTATATTTAGCTGGAACGAAATTGTCCCGCTCTATTGCAGAGATCCATGCTCTTTTAGTGTTACCATCACTTGGAAACCAAAATACAGCAACACTGGGG
This sequence comes from Argiope argentata, assembly GCA_026289955.1. Taxonomy (NCBI): domain Eukaryota; kingdom Metazoa; phylum Arthropoda; class Arachnida; order Araneae; family Araneidae; genus Argiope; species Argiope argentata. The sequence goes on along the minus strand of JAOUZG010038391.1, from coordinate 131,445 downwards.
CTATTTTTTGTGTAATTACTTTTACAATTGGGAACGCAGCAAGCACTAGGCATCTTTATTGCGATAAATTAAAATAAATATGGTAAAAAATCATCAAACTTTCAAGCAAAATCAATAACACAATCACCGATCTTCACAACGACAACGATTATCCGCTCCCTTTTACACTTCAGAATTCTTCTTGAAAGTTCATCCAAACTCGTGACGTCACGGGGTGAAAGCGCAAGCAGTTGTGAGGCCTTGTATTACGAAGGTCGTGATTGTATACGCCAAATGTGAAAACTTGACTGAAGGCGATGCTACAAAATTGAGGAAATTTTTAGCTGAGGAAGTCGAGAGGGAGCTGTTACTGTGAATAATGTTAAAGGCTTACTAGCTTTAGAATATTCTTTAAAATACTCTTTAGAAAATTTCAATGGTCGTTCTAAACCAATTAGTAAAGGTTTTTAAAAAAATTCGCCATTTTGCTCTTTCTGCAAAATTGCCGAGCATTGGCTGCAACTCTTTGATGGATATAGACCCATTCATATAGAAATTAAAAGCTCACAACAGATGTTTCCTGTGTAGTAACCGTGGTCACGCCGAAAATAATTGCTATCTTACAAATATTGCTGTCCCTAATGCAAGAAAAACACCATGTATCAATATGTGAAATCTTAACTGAGGAGCAGTCTGCGACTGCATCTACAAACAAAATTGATGTACGTAGGTTCAATTTTGCTCATTTGCAAACTGCGTGAAATTTCATAACAGATCCAACTAGGGATGAAAAACTTGCATGTTGCCTTTTGGATGGTGGAAGTCAATGTAGTTTCGTCTCTTCTGATTTTTTTAAACAATATAAAACATTCGTTTATCTCAACTAGACTTTTTGAACTCCTAGCTTTTGAGTCCCCACTTAGTTTTAGCCAAATGAAAAGACGAGTTCTATTTCAACTATCAAGCATCTGGGAGAAATCTTATGTCAACGTTATTGCATTCGAAAGCATCAACAAGTATGAATCGCATCTGCCTCCACCAACTGAGGTTTCACGCTTCACGAAAAACAAATGACTAAAGCTTACAGACCCAGATGATAGTTTACCAATTGAGAATTTAATCAGTTCAGATTTCTACTGGAATGTCATGAATTCTGAACCTCCTGTCAAACTGTTGGATTCTCTGACCTTGGTCCTATCAATTTTTGGGTGTATACTTAGTGGGCCTTGATCACACGCAACAGTCTCCTTCATTGCTACAGTTCATAATATTAATGTAGATACTTCAACTCGAGCATTAGATGATGTGGTATGCCAATTCTGTATTCTAGAAAACATTGGCATACAGCCAATTCAAAAGAAGAAAAAACACTTGCTACTTTGAACTCTTGACAAACCTTCATCAATCCTCTGAAATCATCGATGACAGACTAGTAGAAAAATTACCATGGAAACCAAAAGTTTAACTTCCATCAAAACAATTATGAAGTCACAATTCGTCGTTTTAATTTTTTAACAAGAAAACTACAAAGATGCAGTTTTTAAGCAGGTATATTTTAAACACAAACAAGAATACATTGATTAAAAAAAATGAAATTGTATCACATGAAGCATCTAATAAAGAATGTTTTATTTTAATTACCCCATCAGGCAGTAAAGAAAATTGTAATTGAGGAAACTATGTGTCTCATAGTTTTTGATGCATCTTCCCATTCCCCGTGTCATCCATCTTAAAGCGACGCTCTTGAAGTTGGACCAAATCTACTTCCCATTATCATGGTTATGTTATTGAGATTTTGTCTTTCAAAAATAGTAATTACTTGTGATGGAAGCAAAACATTTCTACTGCTGATACTATCAGATGAAGACAGAGACACAACATGATTTCTTTGGTACAAAACAATGTTTATTCCTGATGGGAAAACTCTGCATAGAACTTAAAATTGTTATTTACCAATTCATGTGTCTTTCCTTCAGACTCCAAAGTCCATTTTTATCATCAGCTTCACTCTGTGAATTGGCTACAATATAACAGCAAACATATCCTATTACAACTAAACATATTAAGAATAATGTCTATACGGATTATTTTGTCATGTGAATGTATACAGATACTGAAGCTACAATTCTATATCAAGAAATGAAGTAACTTACTTTAGCCTACCATTAACCAAATGGACTACAAATTTTAAGATTTTCCAAGAGATGTGGAAACAAGAAAACATTCTGTTTAAAAATATTGCACAGGTCTTAGGGGTCAGATTGGATACTGGCAGAGATGTTTTTGGAACTGATGTGCAGGAAAGGATTGTCCGAGCATATGAAGAACCAATAACAAAGCCTTTAGTACTGAAGTTAATTTCAAAGTTTTATGGTCCTTTAGGCCTATTCGCTCCAGTTATAGTTATTGTGAAGACAATATTCCAAGATATTTGGCTTATTGATATTCAGTGGAATGAATTATTACTGTCAGCTGTAGCACATCAGTGGCACAGGTGGCTAGATAAGTTACAATGTTTGAATGATATACACTTCCCAAGATGGATTGGTCCTTCACATGCGGTTAACATAGATGCATTTTGCAACGGCTTTGTCCATTCATATGGTGCTTGTTTGTACACTCGTCACACAGTTAGTAACTGTACAGAGATCCATCTCTTTTGTAGCTGAAATAAATTGGGGTCATAAAGGTCACTCTTTTGCCACTTGAATTGTTAGCCACACTACTACTTGCTACTTGCTTGCTTCAATACTTTTGCAGAGAAACAAACTTGAATTCTTACACAGATATGCTATGGAGTGATTCTACTATAGCTATGAGCTTTGATAAAGGGAGATCCCATCCATTGGAAAGCATTCATTTGCAGCAGATAAACTGAAATTCTTCAATACACTACTCCAGCAAAATGTCACCACTGCCCCGATTCAAGCAATCATGCAGATCATCTAACCCCTGATAATTTCCCATTACAACTATCAGCTTTGGAATCTTGGTGGCACAGCAAGAAATGGCTGACACAGAATCCGGAAATTCGGCCTATCAACAATTTGTCATCAAGTACACAACCATCAGTCGAAGTTGAATTACGAAATTGGATCTCCTATTTTTATAGGTTGCAACTTTAGAACTCATTGTAGATATATCTCGTTATAGTTCTTCCACAAAACTTCTGGTTGCCGGGATTTTACATTTTGTACTAAACTGCAAGTCTTAGTCTCATATCATTCAAAAATTAAATTGTAACAAACCAAAAAAGGTCAAAGAATATTGCATCCCAATTGCACAGTATAAGTTTTTCCCGATTGAAATAGATGCTTTAAAAGGTGGACGCCCTTGCCAGCAAAATCAAGAATTTCCAGTTTCAATCCCTTTCTAAAAGAGGGCTACTTTCTTCATGGAGAAAGTCTTCAATTTTCTGACATTCCTTCTAATACTCAACATAGCTTGATGGAAACAACCCCTTTGTTCATCTTTTGATCCAGCATACCCACATATGTCTCCACCATTTAGGTGTACATGTAGTCCTCACCAAGTAAGTCCAAAAGTAACACTGTACTTTTGGAAACCAAAACATTGTCAAGCTATTAAGCAGGTTTTTCACAAGTGCCTATCTTGCAAGCTGACCAAAGCAAAAAGTAAAAAAAGAAATTGAAGCTTCTCTGCCTTCTGAAAGAGTTGTACTGTTTGCTCCATTTACTATCACAGGAGTTGAGTTGAATAATTTTGTTTTTTAGCACAAAAGCCACTTTTGGCTAAGCTGTGCCACATTCTCGAGCTTAAAATATTTGTATCTATAATAAAATCAAGAAATGAAATGATGACAAAATCCAAATGTCTAAAAGTTTAAATCTATGAGTTATGAAAAATTGTAAACATTATGTAAAGTATGATACTGTGTTAAAAAGTATAGTCAATGTTTATATATGATTAAAAAAACTTATATATTTTTTTAAAAACCAACAAGACCAACATGCAGGGTCTTGGACCACAACTCGCCCAATTCAGGGTACCATCACAATAAATGATTTTGTTGAGCCTGTGAATAACCACAGTTTGAAAGAGGTACATCCTATATAGGACTATTTAATTGTGCAACAACGTGTACATTATGCATTGAACTCATGAATATCCGCTGTTTGAAAAAGGTACATCCTATATATCACTATCTACTTGTGCAATAACACGTACATTACACATTGAACTCGTGGCAGATCTTACCACTGACAAATTTTTTTTCTAGCACTTCAATGGCATGTTGGCCGTAGAGGATTGCCACACACTATCTATACTGACAATGCACTACTTTTCATGCAACAAATAAGGAACTGGTTCTGTCATGGCAAACTTTGTCTTGAGCTAAGATTCAATAATATTATGACCAAAATGATATAATTTGGAAATTTATTCTCCACAAGCGGCTTGGTGTAGGGCTGGTGGGAGTGCCCAGTATAAATTATCAAATAATGTCTACAAAAGGTACGAGAACTTTTAGACGAAAGAAGTTTGACAGCTCTCGTTGGAATAGAAGCTGCTCTTGACACCCGACCATTAGTCTATTCCATCCAGCCCGGATGGAATCGCCATAAGAGTATAAAGTAGCTTAAGAGAATGTACAAGCTGCAGCAAGACTTATTTGACTGTTTTTGGAAAAAAATGATCAACGAAATATTTACTTCAACTCCGATCTTTTCATCAAGTTCATAAACAGAGCAATCTGGTTATAATCTGAGTTGGCGATATCTTGCTCCTGCAAGAAGATATCTGACCAACACACATGTGGAAGGAAGGTCAGAGCTGTGGACATACACCAGGGACATGATGGGAAGATTATATCCTGCAAATTGAGGGTTAATGATCAAAAGGTGACCTGTCCATTATCTCTGGTCATCCCCCTCGAGGTTGACCAGGGTGGGGAGAATGTAGGAAACAAGATTATATGAAATATTTTCTGTTGTACAGTTGGCAACATCTGTAAATAGTGGATTAGGTTTGTGAAGAAGAAAGTAATGTTTTGATATTTTTCAGTCTAACTTAATACTGACAAACCTAAACACTAAGGCTCTTGTAATTACTGCTAGCAATCAAGTACATTAAAGTTTTATATTCAGGATTCTAAATTTAAGATTTGAAGTTGATTATTATTGGGATTTTTTTGTTAAATAATTTCATTAGCAATAGGCATGAGTTACGAGTCATGATCCTTCAGCTGCTTAGTAATTAGCATTTTTAAAAAGCTATTAAATTTTTAATTAAATTTATTATGCATATAGTTTATGTTAATGATGTTATTTGTCAGTCGGAATTGAATTATAATTTTTTATTAATCTAAAATTGCCATTAATGTCATGCTTAAATAGCTGATGATGATTAAATTCAGCAAACATTATGTTTAGCATCCAGTGTGAAAAAAACAGACATCATTGAGAAATTTCTCAATTTATATGAGTGAATCTCTCTCTCTCTCTCTCTCTGTCTTTTAAATTTCATCATTTATAGAAATTTCTGTTATGCTAATTGCAATGAAATTATTTTTGGTTAATGCTCATAAAATAATGGTAATTATATAGATTTTCTAAGTCTTTTACAATTTATTGTATCCTTATAATCATGTTTTGATATTAATGATTTTTGCCTTTGTAAAAACTGTTATGATCTTGATGCAATAAATCATATGTCAAATTGCCAAAAAAAATTTCTACTTCATTTAAAAATACTCAAATTTATATTTTTATAAAGGACTTATTTTATCCCTTTATTTAAACAGTTATCTAATTTTAATAGATATTTTTACATCATATCCTCATTTTCCTCTTGCCTTTTTACAATATGATTATTTACTTTGCTCAATAGATGCAAAAAATGAGCCAATTATTATATTACGGCAATGCAATTTTTTACATCCTTTTGAGTAAACTGAGGCAGTGTGGACCCTCCAGTATTTGGACTTTTTATGTCATAGAAGTGTTGTTTACTTATTTATATATATAATATTCAGACGATTGTAAGCTATATTTTAATAAATATGAAAGTTTCTTCTATGTTATAATATACCTTATTACTCGTATACAATCCCTATGTATAAACATAAATGTGTGAGGTTTTTTTTTCATTAAATTATTATTTATAAAGCTGTCATTTTTTAATTCATTTGTTTCATTAGTTTAGTTTAATAATATATCTCTCTATTTGTATGTGGGGGTGATTCAATAAAAGAGCAAAAGGTATTATGTATGAGTTTTCTATAATACATTAATAATAGACATTTATAATCCTTTTTTCCCCTTTTATCTAAATGTGTATATGGCCATCTATAGAGTCAATAAGTGCACTCCATATTATTCACATGCAAATTCAAATGAATAAAAATAAATCTTATTTTAGTTTTCTTCTGCTTTGAACTTTCCACTTCCGTTCACATTGAGCAGGTCACTTTTAATTCCCTTACTGGTTAAATATTATTGTTTGATTATATTTACATAAATTATGTTAATCATATACTAATTTTTAATTTTACTTTCAGAACAACTGCATCGAAATTCGATTATCAGACATAACAGAAGGATTGGCATTATTTCACAAAAAGAAGATAAAGGACTTTTGGATGACGAATCAGAATCTGACTCACTTTTAACGTGACATTCAGACTTCTAATTATGAATTATTTTGATGAACAATTTTTTTTGTATGTGTGTTCTGCAAGTAACAGAGCTTTCAAATTGAGGGGTATTCCATTTTGTTTGTTCTGTTTTTAAATGGGGAGCATCACTTGAAATTTACTATCAGTTTTATTTTTATTTAAAACATTATTCTTTTTTTTACTTTTAATAGATTTATTAGATTTTCAGAAATTACTTTTCTTCTTATTTAGTTTATTTTTTGTTTTGTTCCCTACTTAAATAAGTCATCTTTTTGTGATGTTGAATGTGATTTTTTTTTCCACTCTTTAACAGAAAGATTTATTATAGTTGGATTGAGAGATGAAAAATTATCTCAATTTTATTTTGTATGACAGTGCATGTTATTACCAATCAAATCCTTTTCTTTTGTAATTTTATTAATATTAATTTAAATTTTAGTTTTATTCATTGTTTTAGCCATAAATGCATAAATTTTTTATTCTTAAATTTATTTTATGTTTATATATAATTTTATACAGTGTTTTTACTTTTCCTCAATTCATCAGATCTACCTGCATTGATTTGATTAATTAGTTATTTTTAAAAAAATTGTTTTCCATTTTCCAAAAAGTAATATATCATTACTTTAATAGTGAGTAATGAATAAACGAATAACCTTTTAATTATTCCACAATTGAGTGATATGTGCATCAAATTATTGTATTTGTAAATTAAATTAATCTATTCATTTCTAAAAATTTATATTTTTGAGTGTTTTATGAGGCTCATATTTCAGTCAATTGCATAATGTCTTTCAGAAACTGAATATATTGTATGTTCATGTACATATTGTTGTGAATCAAAGATCAAAAATCAAATCTTAGTTTTAAAAATAATTCTGTAGTTTTTAATAATGCAATCTTTTACACAACAATTGATCTTATTTTTATTACAATAATGTTAGCTATTACTTTTGAAAAGTAGTAATTCTGAGAGAAAGAAGTATATTCCATCTTATGAGCATCATTATAAATCTTTTCATTTCTTCATTTGTGTATTTATTTTTTGTGATATTCATTTATTTTACCTATTTCAGTTCTTGAATTAGGTTCATATTGGGTTCTTTCAATTATAAGCACTTGCTGCTATTTCTGTCAGTTCTATCATCAACTTTTGCTGTATTATCTTTTTTAAAATTGATCAATTGTCACATACTTCAAAAGCATTTAAGACTCATTTATCAAAGTATTTATTTGAGAATTAATCTTACATTGTGTGTATATATCACATTTTAATAATGTTTTTCAAGAATATTTACATATAATTTAAAATTGTATATGTAAAAAATACTAAGCTCAATAATAAAATGCAATAGTTTTTAAATCAGCAAATTGTGCCAGTTCATCATTTTTTGGGTTTGCATTTTTTCTTTATTATCTGCTGTTATTTATTTTATTGCACAGATTTCAGTGGTTTATTATTTTTTTCTCTTAAACTTGACAAGATTGGTTCATAATTTTATAAATTTTAATTTTCAAAACTATATTTGATTTAGAAGCATTATTAATTAAAATGAAAACTAATAAATCCTCATTTTTATGAGATATATAATTCGTATAAAAAAAAGGCAGTGTCTATTTTAAGCAGGATTAGTACTTGAAGACTTTTTTTATTATTGAAATAGGAATCCAAAATTTGAAAAGATGGACGCAGTAGATGAATTCATATAGATGGAAGTCAAGAATAATTTTTTAAGATAGCTTAATGTTCCATAATTATTTGAAAATTTATGAATTTCGAAAACAAATTTACATTTTTTTAAAAACCTTGCTCCTATCTAATTTCATTTAATTTCGAATGCTGCAAAAACTTTGCTTTTGACAGAATTTTATTTGAGTATAAATAAATAAAAAATAATTTACCTGTTACAATGGCTTTAATTTTAGAATGCAGATTGCTCATGCTAATTGTGACCCAGTAGATAATTTCTAAGCCATTGAAAAGAGGCTAACCCTTCCAATTGTAAAAAAATGTTCTATATCTGGTAAGAAATTATATTTTATTTTTGATTCGACAAATGTACTGTTAAAAAAAAGTTGTACTGCCTAAATTTTACACTATTCCTTGGTCCTCTTATTAGTAAAATATTCCTGAAAAACTGACATTTCAAAAATCTAATTTTTGCTATCTAAATGCCAGATTATAAAACTTCTAATTTTTTTTATTTGAAGTCAGTTAACTGTTGTCTCAAGCAAGAGCCACCTGTTAAATGACTGATCTTTAAATAGCTAAATTCTCCTCACGATTAAAATTGTGTAAAAAGCTTCATAATTCTGCCGGTTTTCACTGCCTTGTGAAACTTTCTCTAGCCAAAATGTTGAAATATTGATTAATATATCAACATTGATAGAATGTGTTAAAATGTGTACTTGTTAATTTCTTTAGCAGTAAATTTATTGACATACAACATGAAATAGTAATTTTTTGATATTTTTAAGTTGAAAATGTATGCAATATAATGATTTAGATATTAGTTGTTAGGTCACAATTAAAATAAATGTCCAGCATGATTATCTCATTTACGATTATAAGTTCCTAACTATCAGTTTCAGTTTGAAAACTCTTAAAGTGAAGTACCTGAATGAAAGTTTGTCATTAAAGATGTGATATTCATAATGATTTATTTAAATTTCAGTAATTTCACTGCTTTCAAGGAGATATTAAATAAATAATATTTCTTGATCCAAGGAAAGATCTGTAAAATTGCTACTTAATAATTCGTATCCTTATTTTGCTACACAATTTGCTTCATTATACTAATGATTGTTTCTCATTGAAAAGGGGAATATTTTTTCAATTCTGCTAAACTTTAATTGTAGTAGTTTGTGGCATTTCGAACCCGATGGAAACTAAATTTAACATTGTGACACGTGTGATTTCCATCAATCTCAAAACCATAATGACCAACTCGTGACTAATTTATTTGTGCTTAATTTGAATAAAAATTGAATCTCACCATTTTGACAATAAGCGTTTCTAAATGGAATTTTTATTTATTTATTACCAATTCCTATTTATTCCGAGTTTTCTTTATCATTCTAACGATCGGGCTCTTTCACTTACCGACAACAGTATAGTTTCCTTCCCTCTATTTATAATATCTGTATGCTGACGACTGTGTGCGAGACGGCAAGCACGGGCGGGAACTGTGCTGCTGTTGTGTGTGGGGGGGGTGGACTTTTCCAGTAACCGATTAGTGGAACTACGGAATGAAGTAACAATTTGCTTAGAAGAAAAAATAGAATTTACAGGCCTGTATTGAACATCTACTTGACGAAGAATTCATTCTCAAGTTAATATATTTGACGTCCCCCCCCCAAATTAAACGAACTCAAATTGTATCTGCAAGGCTAAAACATATCCGACATTTTTGCAGTTCACGATAAAATTCGACCGTTCGTGAAAAAGCTTATTTTGTGGGAGAGTTGTATTAAGAATGATAAATATGATTGTTTTGAAACACTTGATACCTTTATTGTAGCTAAAATAAAGATGAACACACTCTCTCTTTAATTTCCATTCATTTGTCATTATTAAGAAATAACTTTGACACCTATTTCGAGGAAGAAATGCGAAAACTAGAAACATCGAATTGGATTTGTAACCCATTCAGGACAAATTACCGACTAATATGTCAACAAAAGCATGTGAAGAGCTCATTTATTTATTAGAAGATACATCACTGAAAAATACTTTCAGTCGCAAGCAATTAGCGAAATTCTGACTCTTGGGGTAGCTGGGAACTATCTTTGCCTGTTTGATAAACTTATGAAAATCGTCCTCCCCATCTCTATCTCATTCCTATGTGAGGCCAGATAATCGGCTACAGTGAACATTAAAACTAAATACCAAAATAAATTGGATGTATAGAATTCACTGCGATTAAAAGCAACTAAAATTGAAATTGATGCTAAAACTATAATGACAAAAAATAGAAAACGAATACATCCTTCCCATTGAATTAAACTGTTTGATTATTTAAGTGTTAACTAAAAAAACTATAAATAGATTAAATTTCTTTTTTCTTATTTGAACAGCTATCCTCATTGATATTCGTAACACTTTTTCCACAGTGACTGTTTTTGGAACTACACTACAATTTAAGTAGTTCCGCAAAGCGCGACTTAGCATTACCAGTATATATGCTCCTTTTTCTCTAAAGGAAGCCAATAGGTGAGTCACATACGTTTAAATTTTTGTTTGGTGGGTCGAAGTCCACTCAACTTTGGGAACCACTGATCTATAAAGTATAGACCTATCTAACGAGGGACCAAGTCAATGCGTAACTGGAAAACGCATTGACTTAATTACATCAAATTTGGCGTGCAATTTTGTGACAGCAATTTCAATTCTGCGCTAAACTTAGATTGCAGTCGGTTGAGGGAATGACCCAAATTCACATTTATTAGAGAGAATGCGAGAGAGTCTGGGGAAGACCACTGTTAGAGTGAATTATAAAGCTGCATCCTAATTTGATTCAAATCCATCAAAATGCTGAAGTAATGTGTATATTCATGAACGCTTTATATAAAATTTGTATAAATAGACAATCACACTTCAGCATGAAAATTTTAAATTTTTGTTAAAATCGGAATAAAACGATGCATTTAAAATGCACATTTTGGTTCCTTTATACAACTATGAAGCAAAAAATTAACCTGACTTGCATTAATGTTCAAAAAAGGGATGTAAAGAATCTTTTCACTAATGTTTTTAAAATTTGGAATTCGTAAATAACTAAGAATTCAAAATTACAAAAAGGGGACAGTTAGATCCCCCTCTTTTATTTGGGTCGTGCACTTCTAAGGCTGTTCTTGATTCCTACGATCAGAGTATCATGAGGAAATAGGCCAATAGATTATCTGAGAGCCTTAAGGTCTATAGTTTTTTTTTTCTTCGTCTTTTATATGCTTACAGGTTAATTTAATTTTGTCTCTCATTTGATTAGACAAATGATGTAAACCAATTTATAAAAGTTAATTCGAATTTATTAAGTCACAGATATTAAATAGAATCAACAATAGGAGAAAATCAAGCAATATTTAATGAAACAAGGTGAAAAGTTTGAATTTCTGGCAGCAGTGTAATCTATAATTAGAAATTAAGTAAAAAGTATTTTTTAAAAAAAATGTCAAACTTAAGAAAAAAAATTCTGTAATATTGAATTAAATCATTGAAAAGATAAAATTATAAAATTTAAGATGACATGAAAATATTTTTTTCTATAATATTGTTTTTGGAAGTCATAGTGATAAAACGTCAACGATTTGATTTTTTAATTAATTCAAAATCAAATTAAAATTTCCAAACAAAAGTTTTGAATTGAACATTGTCATTCCCCAAAGTATACGTGCGCCAAGTTTGGTGTTTTAGAATGAAAGGTTTTTTTCCAGTAGAAAAACAACAGACGTTGACACATTCATCTTTATTATTAGTAGAGAATTTTTTTTTTCTTGAATAAGAGATCTACTCCGTGTACTCATTCATCAAATAATTAATTGGATACAATAACTTAACCCCTCTCTCAAAAAAATCAATGCGTCCCTTAGTGAACATACGACTTTTATTCTTGAGGAAATTGAAAGAAAATTGTCTAGATTGTCTGCCTTACATCTTTACAATAATACAATTAGAAACTCACCTTTCCCTCAAGAAAGATATCTTTCTTACAATAATAAGATGTGGTTATTTCATTTAACTGTACACATATTTTCAAATCTTAATACTGCTTTTTATTTATTTGTGAGAGTGAATAAATATGAATAAAATCTTTAGAGAAAAGGCGAGTTAATTACTGATAAAATATTTGTATACACAATAGTTTGGATTTCTAAGTAATCTGAATAGTCGATTTAAGAAACTGGACTACAAATTAGTTATATTTAAATTCAATTTATATGTTATATACGAAATTTTAAAAGTCAAAATGAGGTGAAATTTCAACTTTTCAAACCCTCCCAATTTTTTAAAGAGAAAATAAAGCAAGAAATTGTGATCCAGTATGTAGAATATAACATAATATATATTCAGTAAAAATTTCATGTGAAAATATGAAGTAGTTTTTTTAAATATTGTGCGTATTATCCTCCTCCCCCCCTCCAAAAAAACGTTGTGAGATACAGAGCATAAAAGATACTTTTTTTACTATAAATTAAAATATTTTAAATTCTGATTGTTTTAAAAGAGTTCAGTTTAAATATACTGATTTCATAAAAATTTCCCACTCCTACAATCTGAAAATTTGTAGTAATTGAAAGTATATTCACAGAGCAAAGAAAAAAAAATTGCTCTAGTTAAGCACCTTTTTAAAGATTCTGCAATTTTATAATAATTTTTATCTTAAAATATTTAAGTTATTAACTCACCTAACTGTTAAAATCTTCTTAATTCGTGTGTTAAACCTTATTCATTAATTTATTTTTAAATTTTTTTCTGTCATTTGAGAACATGGTGCTATTTTGGTTTGAGGTTTTTGAGGCTTCAAAATGCATAGCCAACAAATTGACGATTTATCGCTTTTGATGCATCTATTTTTCCCTCTTAGGGTTATTGGAAAATAATGCAGAAGGTTGTCACTTTTGGATGTTTGTCTCCACTAAAATTACAACTTGATTTCCAAATTATTCACTCTCTGAATTATTTCGTAAAAATTACTTAATTATTTTAAATCAGTTTAAATCGGTTTGAAACAATAACAAGACTATCATATTACGCATGCATCGATATTTAGAAAAAAGATGTTTATTTTTCATCTCAAAATCGGTGGTCGAGTTCCAAATTTTGTTTGCCAGCTAGAAACATCGAAAATGAAAGTTTTAAAAAATTATAGAGAGAGGGGGGAGATAGAGACCGATAAAGAAGTCTCGTGATTGTTCCAAACCGTTTTAAACTGATTAGCGATTGACATTAATTAAGACAAATAACAACTTAAAAAATAATAATGCTCTCACATGTTAACTTGAAATAAGATTGTAGATTTAATTTTATTTTATCTCTGAGAGTAACTTTGCTCTTCTCCTGACTCTCCTTTTTTTAATACCATTATCTCTCTCTCCCTGCTTAATTTTTCTCCATCTCCAATGTTTACAAATAAACTTTTTCCTAATAGAAATTTTTTTAAAGTAAATTGTTTTAAATTGTTCAAAAGAGACTGGCAAAATTATTCTGAAAGAACTTTCGAAGAATCGGAAATTTTTTAGATTTAACTATCGTATATCTTAAAATTTTGCATAGAAATAACAAAGAATTCGGAAGGCTTAAGCAGAGTTCACACAAGACCAACTGTTGCCTTCAATGGAAAGCCTCGCCTATCTCAGGAAGGCGAGGCTTTCCATTGAAGGCATGACCGCAATAAAGCAATGGCAAATAGATGTCCTGATGAGACAATTATATACCATTGTCCTATTTCGATCACCTGATCTTCTTAAGGTAGGCGTGGTCTTAATTTTCACGCAATAATTGCCGCATTATGTGAACGCTGCTTTAAGTGAAGGTTTTAGAACGATATGGTTACCATCTTTTGCAAACCTGCTAATTCACTCGGGATAATCATTTTTGTTCAATTTCAGTTAAAATTGTAATACACAGTTTCTTATTCATATTTCTGTTTTTAAGCACTAAACTGTGGCAGACTTACAAACGTATTATTTTAATATCCTTATACAAGGTGTGCTTAAAAAAATGGAATAAGCTTTTTTTTTTTCTTTAAATTGTACATTTAGGTGTATACCCCCCTGTATCAAAATTTCATTTAATATGATGTATAAAGGCCAGGAAACATTTGGTTTTCTGGAAAAAATTACAATAATTAATGTGAGAAAAGTGATATTAAATAAAATATTTTTCTTACAATTATCTCTGCACCCATAAAATTTCAGGTTTCTATCTACACATTTGTAGAGATATGCTTGTCTTTAAATTTATAGAAATTAACAAATGTTATTTTTAAATTTAGAGAATTGCACAAATTTCGATTAAAGTATTTCAAAAATGAAAATTTATTCAATGCAGAAAAAGTGACATATGCAAATATTTTTTTTTCAATAGTATACATCATTCAATCATCATGACTTCAAAGAAATTTGCTAATCCTGTTTAGGGTTGTTTAATTTAATTAATCGACATCTGCAACATTGACTTTATAAAGAAAAACTTTAGAAACAACATTAAAAATATCTCAGAGAAGCGATGGAATACCGCCCAAACAAATAACTTCTTTGCCTGAACTTGAATGTTTTCTTAAAGAGTGGCATATTCCAGTAACCAGATAAGTTTGGATATGCTGACGATTTATGCTGGCCTAATTAATCAAAAATATAATTATAATGCTGGTATAATTATGTTGTTGTTGTTACTAATGGCATTTGCTATGGATAAGCCTGATGATGCATCAGCGGATTTAAGCTGAAATAAGCGTCCCTTGTTAGAACTTTGAAGTAGATGCATGTCTTCGTTTTTAGTTGCTCCGACTCATAAACTATATTTTAGTAGAATCATGTTATTGTTGTTTCTAATGGCACTTGCCATGCACAAGCTCGCTGAGGTAGTTAGAAATTGAAGCCTCATCAGCGTCTCTTGTTTTTGTAGTAGCGCCAACTAGGGCCGACATTAGCTACACAATCATCACATTCGCTTGCACGGCCCTTTTTTACAGGGGGGCACATTCACTCACCTTACAGAAGAACATCCATGCTCGAACCTGGGATGCTCAGATCAGGAGAAGACACGTGGTATAATCATTGTGTGTAGAAATTCATAGAAAATTTTTAAGTATTTCTTCATGTTTATCACTTTTCCGAAAACTTCACGAGAGAGAAGTCACGATGCAGCGTATTTATATTTAAGCTTCAGAAATCAAAATCATTATAGTTTCCAAGTGAACCACTTTGTAAGTTGCAGGTATTCTTATTCGTAATATAACAAAATTAAAACCAACCGAAGAATTAAATTTGCATATTCATAACTGGTGTGTGTGTGTGTGTGTGTGTGTGTGTAGCGCCATCTTTCCGTTCGATGTAAGAGCACATGATGAACAGCATCTTAAGTAAGAAATCCATCTTCATAGTATTATCTTTACATGAGCAGTTTTAATCAATGATTTCAAGAAATCGAAAGCATACATTCTCTATTTATTAGAACACTTTTAATTTCTTAAAAGAATCCAGTACTTGATTGTAAATGGCTGATGAAGGTAAACGGTTTCAATGTGAGATTGATGTTCCATTTGTTATTTTTTAACTGAAAATATTTTTTTTCCGCTGAAAGAAATAATTCTGCATACGAATCAAGAATCAAAAAATTTATTTCAATTTCATTCTCTTTGTAAGATATGATATTGACATTTTGATTGTTTTGTTCAACCACCTCCAGTTAATATCAGTTATGTTTAATTATCTCCTCTTAAGCAATATCTTCGACAACGAAGCTACAAAGGATCAGATAACGTTCTTCGACTTGATGGGAAACATAATTCTTCATTCTTTTGTCACAAGCCTGAGAGATATTTGTTTTGAGGCTTGCTCGCTGAATAGGTTACTTCTCAAAAATTGGTATCTGGATTATAACTAACAGATCAAGGCAATAACATTTGATTAGTGCTTGGTTTTTTTCCCTCCCGATACAATGAAGTTCTTTGTCTGGGTGGAAGACTCGTTATTCTATTTCATTGTCAAACAGATGAAACAGTTATTTTCAGGTTTCCTCACTGAATACGTGTGTCTCAGAAATTAGTATATGGGTACAACCAACAAATCAAGGCAATAACATTTGATTAGTAATGGCTCTCTTTCTTCTCTATTCAATGGCATTCTTCGACTAAATGGGAAGTGTATTGCTCTATTTCATTGTCGGAAAGATGAAACACATTTATCTTCAGACTTGCCCGCTGAATGGGTGCAGCTCAGAAATTGGTATCTAGATTACAACCAACAGAAAAGTTCAAAAAAATTCGATTTTCACTGACTTTTTATTCTCTCTATCCGATTTATGGTCTTTGCGATAGAAAGAGGATAACTCCACTCCATTGCCACTACGTTGAAACAGATGTGTCTTAAGGCTTGCTCCCTGAAGATTTTCATATCAATTCACGATGATATTTGTGTTACTATAACAGAACAATGCTTTCAGTCCCACGTTTCTAATTCTAGCTTATAAATATTCAGAGAAGGTTGGCAGGTAAATTAATATCTTATCAAGGTTGTAAATTGTAGTAGAGATATTCCATTATCTTCCAGCAATCAACATGAAACCGACGATGTTCTTTTGTCTTTTGGGAAACATTGCAATTCATTCCCTAGTCAATCAGACTGGCTTGTTGTAACCTTTTAAACACACATTTCTGCTCTAACATTTATGATGCAAAAGATCTGCGGTATGGGTTATTTCTAATACTATTGTTTTCAAATATGAGAGATATAATTGTTTTATGATGAAGTTGAGCTATTATCTTCGGGACAAGTAAAATATGCAGAGAAGCAGGAGGAGGTGGATACTGTTTCAGATGATATTGATTCAAGTTCTAAATCTGAGGGTGTCTCATACAAAATGATTAACTCGTACCACGGTTCTATGGGTGGTTGAGGAACTGGGAAGTAATACAGATCCTCCCCTACGTAAATGTTAGAGCAGAAATTGTCAGCCCTGGTGCAGCAGATATACCTGCGGATAAACCTTCTCAGCCTTTTGAAAAAAAGCCCGCGATTCATTTTTAAAAATATCAAAAGTTTTTTCAGCAAAGGAGCACAAGAGATCATTCTCTTAGATACGCCTTTAAAATAATGACCTGTAATGCCTTTTCTTGCCTATAACAGTGCTAATGCTGTGTTGAGTGAAACAATGCTCACATTAGACATTTTTTGAGGAAACAATAATGACCAACATTAACATTTTCTTCTATTTAAATTATAACAAAATTGTAGCATTGTTAGGGAAAGTGATAATTGTCATTATCACTGTTTTATTTCCACCACAATTGCAATTAGGCATACTGGTAGTACTTCTAAGTGAAAAAAAAAGTTTGTTTAAAAAAAAAACTGAAACTATTCTACTAATCACTTAAATATTCTTATTTATGATACTTTTCGCCCGGCTCCAGGGATAAATCAACAAAGAAATGTGACGGAATTCTACATTATTTGGCGATTTTTCGCTGGTGCCCGGCTAACGAAAAAGTACCTTATTTAGAATTTATTTTTGGAACCATAGACGTTTCTAATAATTTTAAAGATTTTGTGAAATTTATTAAAATCATCCACATTTTTTTAAAAAAAAATATCTTACGTCTATTTCTTGTATTTTATGTTCACATTCAAACAAATTGCTATCTCCAAAGTATTCAAATGCAATTAGAATAAACAAACGATTTCTTTAAGATAGTATACAGTAATCATAAAGTAATCAAAATATACAAAGGAAATTAATTTTCTAATTTTCGTCCATTCTGGAAAAGAAACTATTTATCGGCTTGTTTATCAAACAATGTAATTCACAAGTTTCAGTTGGGTTTACATCTTTTTATAAAATTGGCCGTGCAAAAGTAATGATTTATTAAATGTGTTAAATTTAAGCTTATAAAACATGCATAAATAAATTGCAATACTCATATTTTTCTCTCTTATTATTCTCTAAGAGTGGAAATAACAAATGCTGAACTTATTTTTTTGAAATAATTCATGAAGATGAATTCAATAAAGGAATAAGTATCTTGCTTTGGTTGGAGCCACTACAATTCCACAATGAGGAGTTATTAATTGTGCTAGGCACAATTTTAATATAAGCGAATAGTTTTCAAAATGATAAAATAAGCTACAGTTTATGCGATAATGAGTATTTTAGAAATCGACTAAATCAAAAAAAGTTCGTACATTTTAATTGCAAGAAAAATTTTCTTTGCTTTTTTCGATTATCTCCGTAGGGAAATAATTAAACTATATAAGTAAATCGATTTAATGAAGTGATAGTGATATTCAGATTTCTGTGAAGTTGGGATGCATACATTTTACAAATATTTGCCCACGTATTTAGAAAACTTTCGAAAACCAGCATAAGAGGTAATCTGTTTCTTATTTATATTAGAAGTAATTACCTGTGTAAGCAATTGCTTTCTCTTTTGAAAAAATATGCTTTGTTGTATCTAGAATGATTGACATTTGACTTGAATCGTTTTGAAATACTCAAAAATATAAGCATTTTTTTAATTCGTGAAAAATGCTAAGCTTGTGATTTTTTTTCTTTTCGTATGAATGTGGAAGAAATTATTTTATTCAGTTCATTAAACTTCAAAAAGGAGTTGCATTAAAAAAACGGACACACAATTTAATGTTTTTACATGTGTGCCCAAAAATTAGAAAGTTTTTTTTATTGACACAATAATAAACAAAATAATTATCAAAAACTGAAAGTATGAATATAAATTTGAAAAGAGAAACAATACAGCAAGACATTTCATTACATTCTTTAAAATTTAGAATGCTTAGAAGGCACAAAATTCAATTGCATCTAATTACTTTGTATGAAGAAAAAAATCTAAGTAGAGGTAATTAAGAGGTAATGAAGAGGTAATAAGAGGTAAGTAGAGATAAAATCTAATTAAGGTAAAAAGTATAAATATACACAATAAAAACAGCTGAAATAGAAAGGAGGAAAATATTTAATAATATATTTCCTTAATATATTATTAACTAGCCGCCTTTGCCGATTAGCCAGTTCGCTAATATTAATGCCGACTAAAGGATTCAATCAATTTTTTTATATAACTTGGTCTCATAATAAGTTTTTCAGCAAAGTATTTTTAAGCTTCAAATTTCGATAGTCATATAATTCACTTATACTATTATGTAGGCTTTAAGCAGTCCTGATCTTTGAACTTCTCATATCTCTCTTATTTTCTATCAGAGAACGTAAAATTAAATTTTAAATTAAAGTGGAAATGATCAAATTGGTGGAATAGACAAGTGGAATAGACCAATTATTCTAGAGTAACCTTGATTGGCTTCTTTGAGATCTTGAAAAAGTGATCTAAAATCACCAGGTTTTATAGAATAGTTATATTGAAATTTTCATAGATCGATCAGCTTTGATGATTGATTTAGTTGATTGGCGTGCCACTTTTTTTTATTTTAAGAACTTATTGTCTCTACAATATTTTGTTAAATATGATTCACAGAGCAGACGATGTATGTAAAAATTTAATTCATCAGCATTTTTTCCCTCAATTTACTAATTATATATCTCACTTAGACCATTTGTTAAGAGATTTATGTCTTTCCCCAAAAAAATTAAGAAATTAGATGTTGGGCTCCGATTACAGAAGATGCCTTATAGATGTTAAGCCATACTTGCCTTAAATAAAACTGTTTAGTTAGATTAGTAATAAATGTATAGCAAAATATCATAGAAAACGTTTCCATCCATTTATTTTCCAAAAATATCATGTTTCTTATTTGTTTCATTTTATGCAGACACGTGCTGAAAATGACATTTTTATAGGTTTAATTTGGAATAATAGTTGATTTATTTTCCTCATGTGTGAACATGATATTTTTTTGATTAGAAAGTTTTGATGTCACAGAAATATGCGGGTAAAAATAATTTTTTCTGTTTTTATCAGAATTGTATCATTAATTATTACGTATGCTTGTTTGAAAGAAAATGCATTTTCAAATAGCTGACCTGCTGTTACCAGTATAGATTTGATATTACGTATGCTTCGTTGAAAGCAGATGCGTTTTTATTTCGCATGATTCAATAAGATGCGGAGATAAATTACAATCACGAAAGCGAATTCTTTTATTTGCACAATATATCTTCTTCACATAAGTAAAATTAACAACTCAAAACATGTCTTATTGTTAAAAAAAATTTTTTTTTAAGAAAGCACGAATGCAAAAATTTTTTACTTCTACTTAGCAAAAATTTGAAATCAAAAGGAGAAATAATAATAATAATAATAATACAATGAATCCGGCTTGAAGACTTTTTCAAGGATCACCCTCAGGCCTTAATTTAGTTCATTTCATTTGTGTTCTAGTTGTAGCAGCATTGGCGCTCTCTAGATACAATGTTCTATTAGATATTACTATTTAGGTAAATTTATATTTTTTGCTAATTGTTTTTTTACATGACATTTACTTCTACTTATTATCAATTGCTTTTTGTTCGTCGTTTCTTTGCCATCTTGAAGTTCGTTTAAGATTTCTTGCTTTTAAATAATTAATCTCGCTCTCAGAAGATTATTTGGCACTTTTCTAAAAATTCTTTTTCAGTTTTAACTGTCGCACTTTTGTAATATATTTTTATTTATTTTAATTTCTAATTCTTAATTGAATTAATAATATTGATATATATTGCAAACGATCAAGAAAAATTTTCTGTTGCATTTATTGTTTAAAAAATATCACATTTCCTATTTATTTTATTTCATATTATCACGTGATGAAAATTACAGTTTTCTGTTTTATTTTTGGTAGTAATTAACTTTTTTTTAATCAGAGCTTCTGAAAATGTAATGGCAACATTTTATTAAAAGCATATTTTTTTTGTGAGATCCTCGTGAAGATAAAATTTTGGTGGAACACGGTGAAATTTGAATTTTGGTTGGCTTATAGAAATGCTGTCAAAATGTGTTTTTTTTATATTGTTTCGCTCTTTTTTTTTTTTTTTTGCTTTAACATCTGGACTATTGAAAAGCTTTTCTGTTTTAATTTCTTGTATTTATATTTATTTATTCAAAAGTGCAAAGACTGAACTTCTCTAAACTGAGTAGTTCAACATTGATTGTTTCGGACTCTTCTGGTGAAAATGATCCTTTAATAATGCAAGTTACATCTAACTTTAAAATGCATCCGTCAACTAACGAAAACTTCTTCAAGAGTGGAAAACCCACTAACGAACTCGTTATTCGTCTTGGCCAAAAGGCAATATGAAGCAATAAATATAATTGTGTCCAACAAAGATGCTGCATCTAAAATCCCTCGACTGAACCCATTCCTTATTCAATCCTTCATTAAACAGCAAATAAATCGTCATAGCAATATTTCCAATTTAAAATTTACAAGGCAAGGAAAAATCATTTTTACAACATCGGATCCTGTGTGCGCCAATGTTCTAAGCTTAGAGAAAATTCTTGACATCCCCGTTTCGACCGGTGTCATTTGGGAAAATGTGACCGACAGATTTTTAATTTTTGACATACCCACTCAAACTTCACTTGATGAACTGGCCGAGGAAATAACCCAAAATAATGATGTTGAAATAGTTGAAATGAGAAGATTTATAAAATCTAATTCGACCCGAGATTCTTCCCCTGTTCACATCACAATACTCGGCACAGCATTACCAGAGTCCATTAAAATTTGGTTTGCGAATCAAAGAATCCAGAAGTTTGTAGACAAACCCCGACAATGTTTGAAATGTCATATTTTCATGCATCCAACAAGAATATGCACCAAACAGATCTGTCATATATGCGGGGAAACACTTGATGGCCAATGTAAAAGTCCGGAGAAGTGCATTAATTGCCAGGGTCCGCATTCAGCGACATCGAAGTCTTGTTCCCATTTCATCAAGGAGCAACAAATGTTAGAATTTAAATGTCGAAATCATCTAACTACTGGAGAAGCTAGACGCCTCTTTCAACCGTCCTTAAAATCAAATTATTCTAATGTAGTTAAATCAAACATATCTGTTATTGAAATAGAAGAAACTGTAAATCTAAATATCGAATATATAGTTAAAAATATCTCTGAGAAATTAGAACAACAAACAAATATGCTCATTGAAATCTTTCAAAAAACGGTTGAAAAATTAATGCCAAACCTTGCAGCATGTTGAATCAAGGAGAATCAAGCAAGTCTCCTGGTAGGGAAAAAAAAGCGACAAAAGTCGTAACTCAAACTACGGGCATTCCGATGCAATGGGATGCAGGTGGCTCCTCAAGTTTAGCTTAGTTAAAGGGTTGTTTTTTTTTCCTGTTTTTGCTTTCCAGGTTCCTTAAACATGG
>JAOUZG010038391.1:76733-108782 GCA_026289955.1 Argiope argentata | reverse complement strand
AACATCCCAGCCATCTGGTTCAAAAATCTCAACAATGATCAACTTCAAATTATTTTGAAACTATATCAACACCAATTTGATTCAGCTGACATCCCCAAACAATGGAAACACGCTCTAATTGTTCCAATTCCGAAACCAAACAAAGACAAAACCAAAATTTCTTCCTATCGGCCCATTGCCTTGACCTCAGTTTTTTGCAAAGTCTTTGAACGCATCCTCACTCAGCGTATTACTTTCTAATTTGTAACAAAAAATTGCACTATAGCTTACATGGTTTCATACCCTTCAGAGATAACGAAGCTGCAATTTACAATATTCAGGCAAAAATCACAGAAGCTCATGAACGGAAGAAATATTTCGTTGGTGTAAATCTTGATATCAAAAGTGCTTATGATTCTGTTCATATCGACAACCTTGTCTTTAAATGCTTACAACTTGGTATAACAGGCAACGTGGAAAAGTGGTTGTACAACTTCCTTCAATCCAGAACTTCCCAGATTAGTTGGAGACAATGCCTTTCTGGTACTAGAACATTGAGCAAAGTGTTACCTCAGGGCACTGTTCTTTCACCAATTCAGTTTGTAATATTTATGCACTACTTCCATGAAACCATGGAGGAAGAGGTCGAATGTACTATTTTTACGGATGATATCTTTGTCTTTTGTAGCCATAACTCCTGGGAAATCATTATCAGAAAGATTCAAAAAACAATGGAAAACATATACAGATGGTGCAATTATTGGAAACTTGAAATTACTCCAGAAAAAAGTGCAATAGCTGAATTATCCAAGAAAAAAATTGAAATTTATCCACGCATTTCTTATGCGGGAACACCCTTTAAAATGGAATGAAACGATTCAATTTCTTGGTATTCCTTTTTCTAAAAAGAATCAAAACTCAATAATCTTCAAAAACCTTAGAAATCAAGCACTTAAAAAGATAAATGCACTAAAAAATTTCGCATCAAAACACCATGGCCCCAGAACTAAAGATATTATAAATATAACAAATAACGGTATTTTCAGCATTTTTAACTACGCTTGCACTGTAATCAACCGATTTTCCGATTCTCAATTTAAAGCATGCAACACTAATCAAACTATAGCTCTAAGAATTGCTTTAGGTCTTCCAAAATGGACCCCGTATGTTTTTCTTCTGAAAATTGCATCCCAGGAAACTCTTTCTGAAAAAATCAAGCGACTAGCTTCCAATTTTTTATTAAATATATAGCAAACGCTTTACATTCTCCACTTCTAACAGAGCACTCCCACAATAACCAGGAAATTCAAATAACTACCAAAGACAAAAAATCCATTTCGCTTATTTTCAAGAATTTAAATTCTTCTACCAACCAAATTATCACCTTACCTGAAATTCCAACGACTGACTCGAATCACTTTGAAATTTTTCTTATGGATTTTAAATTTCAAAATAAAAATCTGCCCTTGACTGAAATTAATAACTATTTTAATGAATGTATTCGAAATTACTTTCCTGATCATTTTATTATTGCTACAGATGCATCCAAAAATCTACATCACACTTCAATTGCTGATTTTTCTTCCAAACAAAAATTTATGTTTCGAGTCCATCCTGTCAATTCCATTTTTACTGCAGAAAGTTTAGCCATTGCTGAAGTATTAGATGTTCTTGTAGTCCCAGGAAAAGATTGATTCTTACAGACAGTTACTCAGCGCTCACATCATTGAAAAATGTTACTCTGCAATCGCCCCAAATTATTCACCGTATAGCGTCTAAACTTGAAACTCTAACCAAAATAAACCAAAAAATATCCTTCTTGTGGGTATCTGGTCATTCAAATATAATCTGGAACGAGCTTGCAGACCGCTTAGCCAAAGAAGTTACAGACAATTCACCATGGATTAAATGGATTTCTCCTGAAGATGTAATTTCGAACCTGAAAAAAGCATCGCATCAAAACACTATCTACAATTATAGAAATAATAAATACTTCCTCTCGCTGGGAGACATCCCTAGCATTGCAGCACTATCCCCGTGGTCAAAAAATCGAAGGGAAGATGTTGTTTTGGCCAGACAATTCAGTAAAACTATTATAACTCCAGGATTGTTAAACCGTTTTAATCTTCATAGTGATCCCCTTTGCCGTGACTGTAATAGCATCAATGATATTGAACACATACTTCTCTCGTGCAAAAAATATACATACTATAAAGACAAACTATGGACTTTTCTCCAGTTAGAAAAACCTCCTTCAAAACGTGTTGTGCAAAATTACTGCTAACAAGACTAATCTAGAAACTTCTCTTCAAGTGATGAAGCACTTCAACATCTACTAAGTTTCTCGACCTCATCCAGTTGTGACCTTGCTTTGTGACTCGTCCCTTTTTCACCACTCTGTGTTGCGAGATTGCTCTGTCTTCCTTTACATCTGCTCTTCATTGGAACTCCCGAATATGTACTAAAGTGCACCAGTGGAACTGCTTTTAACTGTTAACTGAGTGAAACTCCAATTTTTTTTTTGTGCGTGTGTTTTATTGTTTATTGACAAGATTTTTTAAATATTAACTTCTGGAAACCGGGGATAAAAGCCATTGTAGCTATAAATCCCAAAACCTTATATCGTTCAAGTTCAAGATAAAATTTTATTTTTATTTCATGCGAAATAAATTGTTGAAAAAAAAGATTAAATTAAATGTTTAAAAATTCATAAAAAAATAGAGTTTTAATTTATAGATCAAAACATCAATATCATTGAAAAGCTAATTGTTTAAGCTTTAACTTGAGGCAAAAATCAATTTTGTGCTGTAATATTTTCGAAAGTTATTGCGAAAAACGTCAAAATTTCGCTTATTTGTTAATTAATTAAAATTTTAATTAAAAATTCAAAAAATGGCTCCGAAGTGCACATTTCCGGCCCCCAAAGTACACATGTACCAAATTTGGTAGCTGTAGGACGAACGGTCTGGCATGTAGAGCACAAACAGACACACACACACATTAGGCTTTATTATAAGTAAAGGTAAAAATAAAGATTATATTAAAGTAATATATTTAACAATATATCGATTGCAAATTTCCATTTTTATAACTTCGCGTTCCCAATGCTTCAATGCGATCTTTAATCACAAGTGAGCGTAAAACTGCATACTGAATTATTGTTAAATGAACTTTAAAACCGCATTTTAAATATAGAATCTATATCAAACAAATACTATTTGAAACCAAATACTATTTCCTTTAAAAATTATACCGAGTCATTGCAGTAAACACAATTGGGAAAAAAATGTTATGCACCTCTTTTCTTAAACGAGCTCTTACCTTTTTCATCTTTCATTCTTCCTTAAATCCGAGTACCGTTGGTCTGTGGCTTTACAGATATGGTCATAAATCTGTCATAAAACATTAATGGTGTTGACTAGCCTCCAATTCATCGAGTTGTCGATTTTTTAAGGGAAAGAAACATGTTAAAATACGTCGGAAAACTTTTTCGAGCAATCTAGGAACTACTTAATTATCCATGCAAACTAAACTAGAGTCTTTACTGACCACACGTTAAAGGCCCTTAAAATTATAGTTTCAAATATCGTTATATTATGTTACACTTACCGACAATGAGACTTGCCTCGTACGGTAGGGGTTATAATGGGAACCCTTAGGACTCAGTTTCCACGTTTGGTACAAATATATCGTTCGTCTCACTACCGACTCACTGGTTGTACAGTATGTGGCTTTATAAGCCAAATCCTTTGAGTATGAGTAATTTTGTATAGTGGTAATGTTACGCGGCTGCAAACCTAACATTAGTCAGTTCAGTCCTAGAGCAATCTAGCCATTCACCTCACAGAATACATTTTGCTAGAAGATTAATAGAATTGCTAAATTAGATGTAAAGATTATATTCAGACATTCCTATATCAAGCGTTTTTGATTTATCAAGTTATTTGTTCGCAAAAATGCCAAAAAAAACCCCTGTTTTTCGAACTCACAAAGATCTAAAGCTTATAATCATCAAAATCTCGAGTTAGAACTTTTGATTACTACAATACATTTTCTATACTTCGTATACAATAAATAAACATTTCAAATTATATTGGCTTTTAATTACGAAAGTCTTTAGTACAGTCATGTTTCAATGATCTATTTCTTTACATAAAAAAGTCAAATGAAAAAAATGAAAATTTCTACGAGCAAAAAAAAAAATAATAATTGTGTATACATAGCGATTTCGGAATAATTTACCAAATAACAATTCATTAAAATCATTAAATTTCATTCGTACGGTTAAGTAATTTATGACAAAATTTATTTTTCTTCCTTGGAAATTAACAAAATTAATTCAGGATATAAAATATAACATGGCTATGCAAGACAGGTTTTGCAAATCATCATAATACTAAACAGTCTGGAAACCACTTCAAGCAAGCCCATATATCCTCATACTTGAAATTGTGGAAAAGTAAAATTGTAAAGATAATTGCTTTTTTTTTTTCAAAAATAAAATATCTAGTTCAGTATGAATATATTTATTCACAAACCACTTCAAGCCTCTATCTCCTCATAATTGCAATTGTAAAAAAGTAAAATTGTAAAGCTGTTTTTTTAATAAAACATCTACTTCGATTTGAATATATTTATTCACACTTTAAAATAAAATATTCCATTTGAAGATTAAATTTGAAAATACATATTTTTAAAATTATATATATTATACTTAAAATTTGAAATTACATATTTTTAAAATTATCTATACACTGAAGTGACAAAAGTCATGGGATAGCAATATGCAAATATACAAATGGCAGTAGTATCGCAGCGAAAAAGTATAAATGCGCAGTTCGTTTTCCAGAGCTTTCATTTGTGTTCAAGTTATTCATGTGAACAGCTTTTTTGTGATTTATGGCGGCACGACGAGAATTAACAGACTTTGAACGTGGATTGTTAGTTGGAGCTAGACGCAAGGGTCATTCCATTGCAGATATCGTTATTGAATTCAACATTCCGAGACCCACAGTATCAAGAGTGTGCCGAGAGTATGAAATTTCAGGCATCCCATCCCATCATGGACAGCGCAGTGGGCGACCACCAGCACTTAAACTGTCAGCAAGGCACTGTTCAAGTTGGTGGCGGCTGCATAATGGTGTGGGCTGTTTTTACATGGCATGGACTCGGTCATCAGGAGCAACTGAACCGATCATTGACTGGAAATGGTTATGTTCAGCTGCTTGCAGATCACTTGCAGCCATTCATGGACTTCACGTACCC
Source organism: Argiope argentata (assembly GCA_026289955.1). Lineage (NCBI taxonomy): Eukaryota > Metazoa > Arthropoda > Arachnida > Araneae > Araneidae > Argiope > Argiope argentata. The sequence continues at coordinate 103,538 of JAOUZG010038391.1, read as the reverse complement.
ACAAAACGATGGGATTTTTATGGATGACAATGCGCCATGTCACCGGGCCAGAACTGTTCGCGATTGGTTTGAAGAACATTCCGGACAATTCCAGCGCATGATCTGGCCACCTAGATCGCCCGATATGAATCCCATCGAGCATTTATGGGACATCATCGAAAGGTCTGTTCGTGCCCAAACTCATGCACCATCCACCCTTTCACAATTATGGACGTCTATACAGACAGCATGGCTCAATATTCCTGCAGAGGACTTCCACCGACTTGTCAGAGCATGAAAGAGAGACGATTCGAACTGTTTACCCGATCTGTTGTCAATCTGATAGGGATACCAAATCTAGAAATCCAGCCAGCGTAAAAGGATTTTGCCACGTTTTCTGCCGAGATCTCCACCAGCGGATATGCCTCAGGCCACTTTGAAAATCGGTCCACACATGTGAGGCAATACTGGAAACCCTCCGACTGAGGAAGAGGTCCTACTATATCGATATGTACATGCTCAAAGCGGGAACTGGCAGGTCCAAAATCTCCAATCTTGCTCTTCGTATGGCGTGACACCTTTGGTCTCTGACACTGCAGACATGAACGAGTCCATAGTGCAATATCTTGTTTCATCGAAGGCCACACATATCGTTCAGCTATCAACTTAACCGAGGCTTTTACTCCAGGATGGAAAAGGGAATGTAGGCTTCCGAAAATATCCAGTCTGAAAATCTCAGGTACAAACGGACGAATACCATTTGATGAGACGTCACACTGAAGCATCACTGGAGGCTGTCCAATAGGAAAAGGCTGCAATTTAAGCGAAGTGGAAACACTTCCGGACAATATGTCGAGTAATTCAGGATCTTTCTGCTGTTCCTCGGTCATCTTTAGAAAATCCACTGCAGCAGGTGTGCTGATCGTTGCAATATGGATGCGAGATAAAGCATCGGCCACCGCGTTGTCAGCTTCCTTCAGGTAACGAATGTCCGTTGTGAATTGACCAATTAAGTCCAAATGCCAGATTTGTCGGGGAGAAAACTTATCCTCTTTCTGCTTAAAAGCATAAATGAGAGGTTTATGGTCCGTAAATAACGTAAAATTGCTTCCTTCCGCCATGTACCGAGAATACTTTATAGCCATGTAGGCTGCCAAAAGCTTCCTATCATACGCACTATATTTACGTTGTGCTGGAGACAAGGTCTTTGAATGGAAGGAAAGTGGCTGCCATCCTTCTTTCAGTTGCTGATGAAGAGCAGCCCCAATGGCGGTATCAGATGCATCGACAACAATAGCAATGGGTGCATTTGTTGCTGGGTGAGACAAAACTGTAGATTCGGTCAGCTTTTGCTTACATAACTCAAATGCACTGGTGACTTCCTCTGACCATACTATAGGTGTACAGTCGTTCTTTTTGGCACCTTTTAGGTAGGCGTTTAACACTACCTGAATTCTTGCAGCTTGAGGTATAAAACGTCGATAAAAATTATACATAGCGAGAAAGCGACGAAGTTCCCTCACCGTAACTGGTTTTGGAAAATTCACAATCACAGCAACTCTATCAGGCAGAGGAGAAATATCTTTTTCAGACACGACATGGCCAAGAAATTTCACCGAACTCTCTCCCAGCACACACTTTGAGGCATTCAGGACCACACCAAACTCTTCGAATCGCTGGAACACCAGTTTCAGATGTTGAAAGTGCTGTTCTTCATCTTCCGACGCAACTAAAACGTCATCAAAGTATGGCACACAGAAATCGATGCCTCTCAAAACTTGATGAATGAACCTTTGAAAGTCCAAAAGGCATGTAGAGGAATTTAAACAAACCAAAGGGAGTAACTACAGCTGTTTTTGGCACATCCTCTTCTTGTACTGGAATCTGGTGGTACGCCTTTGCCAGATGTAGAGTTGAAAATATTCTCTTCTTCTCCAAAACTTGCAAACAGTCCTGTATGTGAGGTACTGGGTATCGATCTGGAACTGTAGCAGCATTCAATTTACTATAATCGCCGCAAGGACGCCAATCACCATTTCTTTTAGGCACCATGTGTAGCGGAGAGGCCCAACAACTGTTCGACGGCCTGCATATTCCGGCTTCAACTAGGTATTGAAATTCCTGCTTTGCTGATTTTAACTTGTCCGGGGGCATTCGTCTTGGTTTTGTGAAAACTGGGGGACCAGTTGTTTGTATTGAATGCTTAACATCATGCTTCACTTTTCTTGGAACAGCAATCGCTTGTGTGAGAGTAGGAAACTCCATAAGCAGTTGGTGAAATTTTGTGTTGCCATTCATTGCTTTAATTCCGAGATTACTCGCTTGCTGCACTGTTCCTTGAATTTGCAATTTAGTCAATGAGTCCACCAAGCATCCCTGACGGAAATCAACCAGCAATCCATAGTGGTGAAGAAAATCGGATCCTATTATTGGCTGCGAGACTGCGGCAATAATAAAAGGCCATCGAAACACTCTTCTTAGACCAAGATCAAGGGTTAATAGTTGCTGCCCATAAGTCTCAATAGCAGTTTATTTGCTGCGAACAGTTGAAGAGTGGCAAGGTGACATTGCTTTGATGCTGCAGATCGTGGAATCACAGAAACATCTGCTCCTGTATCAATCAGAAATTTTATCTTCGACGTTTTATCTGATAAATACAATCGATTGATCACCATTTTGCCGCCACTCGTTTCTTCGAGCGACGGTCGCTCTAGTTTTCCGTCTGGTAGGAACATAGTTTGGTACATCTTGTTGCCCGCTCTTTGAAGCACCAATGATACCAGCAATGTTCCCAGTTACCAGAGTTTCTGCTAGCTGATCGCCGACGAAAGTTCTTCTCCTTTCCTCTGTCGTTGTATCGCCCACGGGTTTCGAGACGAGAAAGACGTGTCGAAATTTCCCTTATCATCGCTTTAAGGTCTGAATCTTCCGATTTCAATATTTGTATTGATGCATTACCTGCTGCTGCCATAATTCCATCTGCCATTTCTGCTAGTCTTCCTAACTCATCATTCGATATAGCTAGTATCTGCTGTACATGAGTAGGCAATCGCTGAAGAAAAAGGGACTTAAGCAAGTCATCACTGATTAGACTTCCGGCCTTGCTCCGCATCTCCAGTAGAAGACGAGAGGGTTTTCGATCTCCAAGTTGCATTCCAGAAATTAGATCACGAAAATGCTGCTCTTCGGAATCTGCATATTGCGCACAAAGTCGAGATCTTAGTGCCGTATAAGGATTTTCTACCGGCGGGCTCAAGATAATATCTCCAACAATTACCAGCTCTTCAGGTTGTAATGCCGATATTACATGGTGAAACTTCGTTATCTCCACTGTAATTCCAGCAAGCGCAAACTGACTCTCCATTTGTCGGAACCAAATCATTCGCTCTCCAAAAAGGCGGTACCTTTATCGCTATCCGAGCAACGTTGGTTGCCGTTGCACTCTCTTCTTTTGACATCTCCGTCGTAAAATATATGCTGCTACTACGTTAACGTTCAAATTCTCCGGGTCACCACTTTAGTACTGGTGAGGAATAAAAGAGTTCTTGACTTTTTAAACTGTATTTTTATTCACCACCATACTAACACAAAATAATAAAACATTTCTTAAGATGAGATCACAGGAAATGTTGATCACAGAGAAGGCACAAAATTATTACCAACATAAACAATGATTCAAAAAAGATAAAATTTTAAATTTCTTCATGTAGCTGCTCTCTTATTGGCCAGTGTACGGCGCCGGCGCAGTAAGATGCTCCGCACTCATTTACACGAGCAGCGCCGCCACAAAGAGTACTACATTGAGTCCAGTTAAGCTCACTAACTGTTACTGTAGATACCATGATACTATTAAGGATCACCGGGTTCGCTTGTTGTGGGTATATAATGTGAAATCAGTCCGCAGGCTTCAAAAGAAAACATTAATGCAAAGACGATGAATACACTGAAAGGAAAAAATATTTTCCTTTACCGTGACGAACACAGGACAGCACATTGCAGCAGACAGTAGGTTACAAGTAGTAATAGACCACAGCACACAAAGTGGTCAGACAGAATCCAGCAATAGAGGGGGTCTTCAGAGTTTCGTTATACGATATCTCCAAACAGCTGAAGTTCTCAACGTCTCCTTGCTTTAGCTGCCGATTCACTACCACACGAGAGTCTACACCATACACGATATGACGCTGCTTCCATAGTAGACAACAGAACAACTCAGTTCAACCCACGCTTGAGCTCCACTCAACACTCGCACTCCGCCGCTGCTTCGCTATTCTCTCGAAGACTCGTTACTTGTTTTCTACTTCAACACCACATGCGGTTCAATTCAATTTACCCTGCAGCTTGAGACTGTCGGACTTTTATAGCTCTCGGGAGGCAAGTTGAGAACCTTCTAAGCCAATCAAGCCACATCTCATTTTCTGTTGGATGGATGGTTAAAATTCCCGTAGCAATATGTACTTATGTACAGTCTCGTAGCAATATGTACAATATGTGCCATCAAAGTCAACTAGTCCAGAGGTCACTTGACGCTGCACCTTATTAGCTCACAACAGGGCTGATTGCAAAACGGTCTTTCTTACGATGATACTATCTGTGCTGAGAAGCAATATTTCAGATTGGCAACAATACATTTCAATCGATGAAAGCCAAACAAAAATAGCAGAGTGTAACTTCATATAAATTCGAGCTGAAATGAAGCTCATATTCTATCTCTCGCCTAAAGATGCATGTCTTCATTTCTAGTTGCTCCCCCTCAGAAACTATATTTTAGTAGAATCATGTTGATGTTTCTAATGGCACTGGCCATGCACAAGCTCGCTGAGGTAGTTAGAAATTTAAGCCTAATAAGCGTTTCTTGTTTTTGTAGTAGCGCCAACTAGGACCAAGAGTACGACTTTTGCAACTCACGTACCATATTCACCTGCACGGCCCCTTTTTACAGGAGGGCACATTCATACAACTTACAGAAGAACAACCATGCCCGAACCCGGGGTGCCCAGATCACAAGGTAGACATTATATCTCTGTACCAGAACTCCGGTGGTCTAATTACAAAAGACTATAGATATCCTTTTCGGAATTCCTGGCATCTTTCTAGAAAGGTTTAGTGAAAAACAATAGGATCCTTACTTCCCAAAGGAGATACCAAAAAAGATGTAGCATATACAAATGATACAGAAATAGACATTTTTGGTAATTTTTTCAATATACTTTCTAACTGCAGGTATATGAACTTTCAATTCAAAGCTCGACATTCCAATTGCGAGGGTATTAAGAATATTTCAATTTAATAACTGGCATCATACAGAATTTGTAAATTCCATGCACTGTTAGAAAAATTGCACTAGCAAGTGTATGATCGAAGTATAAAATCATGCGATCAAGCTATACTTCAGATAAAATACCATCTATTTTTTATGTATATGTGTGAGATGTGTAATTTGGTATTAAAAAATATATCGCTTTTATCCAGAATATTTGAGAATCGTACCGACGTCCTGTCACAGGGGTAGCTTCTCATCCCCATTATCTGGGTGTCCTGGGTTCGAATCATGGTTCCAGCATGGTTGTTCTTCGTCTGTTCTGTGAGATGTGTGAATACCCCCCTCCCCAGTAAAAAGAGGTTGTGGAAATGAATGTGATGCGTGAGTAGCTATTCTTGGCCTTGGATGGCAGTACTTAAAACAAGAGGGGCACAATCAGCTTAAAATCGTTTACTGCGTCAGCGAGTTTGTCTATGGTAAGTACCATTAGAAACAGCAACAACATTCGAGAATCGTTTTGAAGAGGTCAACTAGTGACCGTTTCGAGGGTGACGCTGGGTGGTGTCCAGAGAATTCTCCTTCCGAGTTGTTCTACAACGTCTCTACGGATGATGGTCACGTTGGCTCCTGTGTCAACGATCATTCGGCAGGGAGTTCCGTTGATGAAGGCTTCAACAAATAAACCCTTTTCACCGCCGCCTCTGAAAGATACCTGTAAAACTCTAAATTGTTCCTGTTTCTCATCTGGCAACCTCCATCCTGCTTGACAACCAAATTCTTGTTTTCCCTTGTTGCGTTGAGAAGAGTCTTTAGCCCGTTTATTTAACAGGGCTGGACAATTTCTTTGAACATGGCCCTCGTCACCACATTTCCAACATTTCCCAGTTCTCTGGACATGTTTGTTGGGCCTTTCAATAGTTTTCCGAATAAACTGAAAAATTGTTTTCATCATTTCGAATAGATTTTGCAGCGGAGGATCCGATGCATCTTGGACCATAGCACCTCTTACTGAATGGCGATCCCTCCTTGCAGCTTGTGGAGTGGCTTCAAATTTCATGGAATAAACCAAAGCTGCTTTCAAATCCTTCAATTCAGCCATTCGTAGGGACATTTGTATCTCCCGATCCGTCACACCATCAATGAAATACTGCAGGGCTAGAGTTTCCCGAACCTCGACAGGACAGTCGGAGAAGGCAAGATGGGAGAGTATCTCTACATCCGCTGCATACTCTTGCAGACTTTCGTTCGATCGTTGTTGCCGGGTCTTTAATTGAAGACGGCTATAGTCTTTGAAGCATTTTTCGCCGAAGCGCGACTCCAGAGTGTGAAAAAGCATCAAATTCCAGATGTTGATCTTCGGGAATAGTTCTCAAAATATCAGCAGCTTCAGCCCGTAGTAATGCAGCCAGTTGACGAGCTTTCGTGACTGGATCCCAACCATTGGCTTCTACGACTATGTAGAATTGAATCTTGTAGATTTGGCAAGATGTTTTTCCGTCGTAAGTAGACAATTTAATATTTGATTTACGAATAACAGACACAAGTTGAGCTATTTCAGGCTCTCGAACGTTCGGGAATTGGTTTTCAGATTTTATCTGTACACCTTCCATTCTCTTCAATTTGTCATCAAGTTTTTGTTCAAATGCGTTAAATCTTTTGTCAAATTTCTCTTCAACTCTACGGAGATTTTCAACATTCTGCTCACAACTCTGCTGAATGTTACGGATCTTTGTATCGTTCTCTTGAACCTTTTCCGCCAAAGCATCCACTTTGGAGTTGATTGCTTCAACAATATTAGCTTGGCCTTTTTCTATCATCTCCATCCTCTCTTGCCCTTGTTCTATCTTCTTTACCATCTTCTCTTGCCCTTCTTTCCTTTCTTTAATGAAAGCAAAAATATGTTCAAATTTTGCTTTATCTGCTTCCTCCATTGCTTTAGTTTTCACCATTCAACCCCACTTCTGATACCAGTTGTTACGTTTTTAGCGTAGCGGGTTCGGATTTAATGGACTTTACTTGAGGACAGCACAAAAAAAATTTTTACAGCTATTTACAGATATTTACAGGATGACTTGATAAATTAAAACCTCAGATAAACACAATCCAGCAGTCAACAGTCACTTACAGCGTAAATGCCTTATGCACAATAAAAACAGACTGCAAAACAGATATCGTATAGCACAGTAAACAGTAAGTCACAGCGAGCTCAATAATACAACGTTAACAGCAAACGTAAACACAGCTCACTAATAATAAGCAGGAAAAGTAATCCGCTAGTCCAGCGAGACGCTTCTCTTCCGAAGGAGGAACTCATCTAACATACTGACTCCACCTCCATCTTATCTAAGAGTTCATTTAACGAGGCGCCTAGCCCCGGTGGGGGCTTATCCTCGAACTTAGGAGATGTTGACACGAGCGCAGCTAGAGATGAACTGCCATAGACTGTGGATCTGCTTTGGAGTACCCAGAGAGGTGAGGGCGTGGCGAGATCAAAAAGACTGTAATTCCATTGGCAGCCGTTTGCGAGTATTAAATGCTTGGCAAAAAATTTGTAACTTTAGTTTATGGACTGTCTGATTTACAGATAGCATAAAAAAGAATTAATAATGTTGATACTGGGTCTCTATTGCTTTTCATTTGCTTGGGGGCTTCAATTAAATGGGGAATATAAGGAATATTTGTTTTATTTCATTGATAGCTTCTATGATGTCCTTTAGATCATTAGTTGCAAGAAGATTCTTTTGAGAAGTTTCATCATGGGTTGTGATTTTTTGCTGCGGGAGATTAGATTTAAGTGAGTTAGCATAAGAAAAATTTTGTTTACGAAAGTTAGAATTAAAGTGATTTCCTCTATTTTGTTGGGGGGTATTAATTCTGGGGAACTGAGGGCACCCTCTATACGTGGCAGTGTGCCCCAGTTGCTCACAATTAAGGCATTTGGGGGTCAATACTTTTTAATTTACTGTACAATTTCTAGTTTGATGTGATTCACCACATTTTAAGCATCATGACTGCGTTCCACCTCTATCTTACGGCAACCCGTCCATTATATATACGAGCGTGCTCGCGCGAGGCTTCGTGAAAGGTCCAGCGGAAACCAGACTATTCCTTTCGCCAAATCAACCCGGTTGGCCCGTAGCTCCTCGCCAAACGCCGCCAACCACGGCGCACACTCTTTCGTAACAATATGTTATTATTTTACTCATTGACGATTCTGTGGTATGAGGAGGGGGCTTGTACATTATCTGTTTTATTGCATGCATGAACCTTCCAACCATTTTACGGAGATTACAGCCGAGCTACTTGATATCATATTGCCATTAAAAACTTCAGTATCTGGATAATCAATGGAAAACTAATGGCTATCTTTTTCAAAATTTTGTAAAAAATACTTAAAATTAAAAAAAAATCAAGAAATTTTGCACAGCAATTTAATTAGAAACACTAAAAAAAAGGCAAAAATAAATTAAAAGATGTAAAAGTTTTATCCAATGATATTTTTGTTAATTAATAAAAAAGCCAATATATATATACACACACACTCTTCTTTAAAAGTGGAAACCGAAATGACATGAAATTATTTTTATGATCAATAAGTCAAAGTTAATATAATATATGCCTATTCTAAAAATCATTATCAATATTAATATTTACAGAATACACCTACCTAAAAATATTTATGGAAGTAAGAATTGCTAAATACCGCTTTTCAGTTTATTCCTCCATAAATACTCTATTTGGAGAAAACGCCAAGCATATCGGTCAAAAGAACCTACGAGGTTCTGAAGAATTAATCGATTTTAACATTCAATTACCAATTAAGTCGTTCATTTGTCTATCTTAAAGGACCACGGTGGTCTGGTGACAAAGGCTCGATTTCGAAACCGGATGTTTTCTGGTTCGAGATCCGATTCCATCGATAAACCACCGTGGAAGTATCTGATGCACGCCAAATCTGTCTGGGCCAAACATCCAACTGCTGGCGTGGTGTGGATGTTTGGAGAGGGGACACCATCCCAAGTGTTATCCTCGTCATACGACCACAGTTCGATATTACGATGTCCGTCCCAAAATAGCCTAAATGTTTATTTAATGTCACAAAACTAAACTAAACTTGTCAATCTTAAAATTAAGATGCAAAAATTGCTCTCTATGAGCAATTTCTTCCCGTAAATTCACCCAAATAGAATTTCCACTTCCGCTTTTCTCTCATAATATACAAATTCTTTAACTTTCAAGTGTATTAATTAGTAATGAATTAAACCATAACTCTTAAATAAGTTTACTTTAATAAATTAAAAGATTATTTAAATAAGTGGACCCATTTTCTACAAAAGTATGCTGTATGATAGCCCAATAGATTCGGTTAATTTTTATTGGGATTATACCTGAACTTTATAATTGGATATTTCATAAATCTTTGCTGACTAACTCAAAAAAACCAGTCCTTATGTTGCATGAACAAAATCACATTTGTCCAAGTATTAAGGAAAGGCAATTCTGCTTGAGTATTGAAAGTATTAATTTGGAACCAATTTTTAAGAACTTTAATTAATACAATTAATAATCTATTTAATTAAAGTTAATAAATATGCTATATGCTTTAGCAAAGGGAAGATAGAATTTAAACCGCTTGAAATTAAGTAACAAAACGTGTTATATCCTTTGAGAATAAATTTTATTTATCACAGTTTAGTGCTTATTACAGTATAATCTTGTTCAAATGCTTTAAAGATAGGTTTAGGTTATTCTTTTTTTTTTTCGGGGGAAGGGGGGGGGGGAGTTCTTCCAAAAGAGGTGGTTTCAATTGAAATTAAAATTATTTCCTGAATTTTGATATTTAGATCAAGAAGTCTATCATAGTTCTCAGAAAGCAATTATAATCATTATCATTAATTGGAAAATACTCAACCAAAAAGATACTAATAAAACAATATAAAAGATACCAGACCATTAACATAAAAAGACACCAGACAATGGAAAAGCTAAAGATATGCGCTTTAATTTCTTGAGGAACAAACAAAAAAAGAAATGCTACAATGCATGAAATATCAAACTTGAGTTCAGATTTTATATGCTCAAATTAACTTGAGAATCAAAACCTATTTTGAATTATTGGGATTAAAGAAATTAGTGATGTAATGTGAAGAACCATTTTCTTTTCCGACGAAACAACTTTAATAGGATATGTTTTATTTTACTTTAAAGTGTATTGACTTAAAAGTTTATTTCAATTTTAAAGGCAAATAAACTACAAAAAAATTATTACTTCTGCTTTGTTGTAATTAGTTTTTTATCAATTTTTATTAAAAACTATTTACATTATTCAAATAGGACGGACTTTCCGTATTTCTGCTGTTTTAAAATACTCCTTTTAAAGAAAGCATTAGAAAGCTAATGTTCTTCTTCACTGAAAAAATATAATTGCAAAGGTAACACAATCTATAGAATGATAATTGTGTGGAAAGCGTTAATCAGTTTGTTTACCGAAAATATTTTTTGTAAACTTCATATAGTTGTATCACTTAAACCTGAAGCCAAAACTTAAATCTTGCCATAGCCTAAAAATTCAGTTATCATATTTCGTCAGTACTTTTTAAGTAACAAATAATGTCTCAGTCCATAATTTAAAACTGGCAAATAATTGGTAGAATCCTTTGATCGAAGTAATCCACTTATGCACATTTTATTTTTACTTCAATTTCTTTTGCATTGCGAATTTAATGTCACTCCTGCTAAAATGATGCATTGAAAACTATTGAGATTAACAATTTTTGATACTTTTATATTTTCAACAATTTTTATAGAAGTTTGATATTCTTGAATTCAATATATCAATAGTTTTTAGTGCGACGATTTCTAAGATTATTTCAAATTCTTTTTGGCTATTTTACAATCTGGATAGTAATTTTTTTTATATGTTTAGTATAAATTATGGATTTGAATGCATAATATCCAAACAAATTAAGTAGTTAAAAAGGAAAGGCTATATATGCAATAACTATTTTATTTTCATTATTAAAATTTCTAATGTTGATGATAATTAGACATTTCTTTATAATTTCAACCTCTCCTTTTAATTTTTGTTAAATGTTTCATGACGTCTATTAGAGCTTCATCCGGCTTCCGAGAATGCTGCATTTCAGAGAGAATACAGATGCAATTTGTTTCCAGTAGCCCTTTGCACTTTTCGTTAAAGTAGCTCCATGTTACTACATTTTCAAGTTACAGCGGTACTTCCGATATTGATATCCATTATACTAGGAATGCACAACCTTTTCAGGATGAAGGGCCAAAAATATGAAAAGGATCATGTCGAGGGCCAAAGTAGCACGTTAATGTTAAAAAATGTTATAAATGTGAAAACTATTTTTTTGTGACAATGCGCATGAATTACAATTATTACTTTACTTATTTTACTCGTTCATCTATTATGCAATAAATAAATGAATAAAACACAAACATTATAAATATAATTAAAATAATTTACCTCCAAAAAAAAGTTTCCTGCTAAAAAGGTGGCAAACTTGAAATAGAACAACATAAGAAAATTCAAGGGGGGTTATACAGAGAACACAACTTAAATTTTAAGAAAAAAATTAATTAAAAACAAAAAAGCACAAATTAATCATCAAAATTAATAAAATGTAATGAGTTGGCTGGAATTGAATATTTGAAGTTAATTGATTTTATGTTGGGCTTAAGATTGGTTGGGGCAATACAGAGAATAGAAGATCTGCTATTCTATTTCTTATTTTTGATTTGTTTAAATTCATTAGTGAAAAAGTTTGCTCACAAATGTGTGTGCTTCCAAAAAAAAAAACATGCAGCTGTACTTTGCTTTAAGCACGAAAATTCCTCAGGTAAGTCTTTATAAAATTCTAATACCGGTTTTTCTTTGAACTGATTTTTTTAAAGAATCAGAATTCTGTAAATCAATTATTATTAACTAACTTTTTATCAGAATTCTGTAAATAAATTAAGGCTAACTGCATACTCTCATCCACTAGATTTACATCAACAGAAAATGGAGAAGAAAATACGTCAATTTTTGTTTGACACTTTTCATAGTCTGAAAACCGATAATCAAATGCATTATGCAAGATTTGAATTTGATCCTCATACTGCATTTTCATGTGTGTAAATTTTTCATACATTTTTAGCTGTAGGAAAAATGTAAATTTTTAGTTTTCAGTTGATTTTTAAATACCTTTACATTATTTATTATTTGAAAAAATGAATTGATTTTTTCCTGGTAATGTTGTGATTAAGTCATTCATATGGCCTGTTATGTCTGAGAAAAGCCAAATTACACAGGCATTTTGCTTCTTTTAACCATCTAGTATTTCAACCATGGTCACTTAGAAATATAACAATTCCATCAAATAGTTCCATAAAACACTTAAGGGCAACTCTTCGGCTGAGCCATCTAACTTCTGTGTAATAAAGAATATCCAAAGTCAGATCATCAAATTCCTTTAAAAATTCTTTGAATTCCCTATGTTTCAGGGCAATTCTACGAATAAGATTAATTGCTTCAGATATACACTGCATTAGGTTTGAAAACCCTAATTTTTACCACATAAATTCTCTTGATGAATAATGTAATGAAACTGCAACCGTTCTACATTACACTGGGCAAGACGTTCTTTTAACAGTGTAACCATTCCAATTTTCTTATCAATCATTGATTTTGCTCCATCTGTCGTAATGCTAGCACAATTGTTCATATTTAAGGAAGCTGCATTGCACAAATGTATCAAGCCGGAAGTAAGTTCACTTCCAATTGTTTGTCCCTTCGTGGGAAACATTCCATGACATAACATTCTTCAACATAACATCTTCCGTAACATAACAATTTTTAACGTTTCCACGAACTAACACAAGTAATTTGGGCACGGATGTCCGATCTATAGATTCATCAACAGCTAAAGATAAATATACAAAATTTGAAGCAGTAGATTTTATTTGATTTGCAATTTCTTCATTCAACTGTTGAATTCTTTGAATAATCATTCTATTTAAGCTTATATTTTCAAATTTCCTTTCTGCTTCAGGACAAAGTTTTTCTGATGCAATCAACAAACATTTCTTAATAAAATTCCCATCTGTGAACTGTCGACCTTCTTTAGCGATAATTTCAGCTACATCTAAGCTCCTTTCTACATATGAATCCAATTCAGATGCCTGTTTTTGAAAAAACTTTGCATGACTTGAAAAAAAATGTTTGTTCGATTTTTTGTGATCGTTCATATCTTTTCATTGATGCACAATGCTTATGCTCCGTCTCATAGTGCCACTTTACGTTATACTCTTTTACCACTGCAATCTTGCAAGTTTATATTAAGCATGTGACAGCATCATTGTACTAGATAAAACAATATTTATCTGTCCAGGAATCTTGAAATTTCTGATTTTGAAAATCTCCTTTCCTTTTCTCTCTCATTTTACTAAACTATTTCTATATGCCTTTATAAAATAAATGATATTGAACTAAAAATGCGAAATCAAAAGAGAATACCTAACCTGTTCTGTAGCTGCGATTACGAAATAACCAATCTGCTAGCAAAACCACTCTATGTTGTTTACAAGAATGATCGTCGCGATCACGTCTCCGAGCTTCTCCTATACGAAAACTCGTACTCGTAGGTAACCATGAAAAAAACAAACTGAAAAGCCATGTAGTAAAAAGTAAATAAACTTAATGATCAACTGTAAATTATTTATTCCAATGTAGAATCGTTTTCGTATCTGATCCCCCCTGTTTGTTTGAAAAACCCTTATTTCATTTTAAACCAGTCTTATTTATTAACAACATTCGCAGGCCAACTTTGAAGGTTACGTGGGCCATAGGTTGTGCATCTCTCCATTATACACAACTAATGGCTTTCCTTTTGAAGTATCGACAACTTTAATACTGTTGGTACCTAAAATCAGATCCAAATAACTGAGAGAAAAAATCAAACACACAGAGGACCTAATCTTTACTTATAATAAAGCTCAATGTGTGTGTGTGTGTGTGTGTGTGTGTGTGTGTGTGTGTGTGTGTGTATTGGCGATCTACAGGCCAGACCTTTCGACCTAGAGCTACCAAATTTGGTACATGTATACCTTGAAGGCCAGGAATGTGCACCTTGGAGCCATTTTTTGAATTTTTAATTATAATTTTAATTAATTAAAAAATAAGCGAAATTTTGACGTTTTTCGCAATAACTTTCGAAAATATTGAAGCACAAAATTGATTTTTGTGTCAAGCTAAAGCTCAAACAATTAGCTTTTCAATGATACTGATGTTTTGATCTATAAATTAAAACTCTATTTTAATGAATTTTTAAACATTTAATTTAATATTATTTTTCAACAATTTATTTCGCATAAAATAAAAATAAAATTTTATCTTGAAATCTTGAAAGAAGTGGGATTTATAGCAACAGTGGCTGTTATCCCCTGTTTCATATACTTAGAATACTTAGAACAAAATATAAATTAAACACAAGAGAGCGCGCACGCACAAAAACAAATTGAAGTTTCAGTCAGTTAACAGTTAATGAAGTCTGTTCAAACAGTTGAATGAAGCTGCAGTGAGTCCGCTGATGAGATTTAGAACATTTCCAGAAGTTCCAATGGAAAGAAGAGGTACAAAAAGTCAGAGCAATTTAATGTGGTAAAAAAAAATTAGTAGATGTTGAAATGCTTCAACGCTTGAAGAGAAACTTGAAGATTGGCCTTGTTTGCAGTTATTTTACCCAGAACATTTTTGAAGGAGATATCGTGTTTATCTAATTGGAGAAATGTCCACACTTTGTTTCTATAATATGAATACTTTTTGCACGAGAGAATTATGTGTTCAATATCATTTATGCTATTACATTCATGACAAAGAGGATCATTATGAAGGTTAAAGCGATTTAACAATCCTGGTGTTATAATTGTTTTGCTGATTAGTCTGGCCAAGTTAACATCTTCCCTCCGATTTTTGGACCAGGGAGACAGCGCTTCAATGCTTGGAATGTCACCTAAAGAAATAAAATATTTACTATTTCTATAATTATTGATTGTGATCTGATATGTCTCTTTCTTGAGGTTTGCCTGCGTGAGTGTCGCCACACAGATGAAAAATCTTTTGATTTTCACATACCCTTGAAGGGTGCATGAAACTGTAACAATTTGTACATTGTCGCGGATTGTCAATAAAAAATTTCACTTTTTGATTTGTGAACCAAATCTTAATGTCCATCGGCAAGCGTGTTCCTAGTTTCGTGATAAGGACGGGTGATGTTTCCCGAGAATCATTTTGTTTTAGGAATCGCCTCATTTCCACAATTTCTATTTCATTATTATTTTTTAATTCCTCGGCAATTTCTAGCAGTGAGACTTTTGTGGGGATATCAAATAGGAGAAAGAGAGAGGTTATATTTTCCCATATGATGTCTGTCGTAACTGGAATGTTTAATAATATATCTAAGCTGAGTAGCTGTGCTGCACAAACAGGATCCTGTGTAGTAAACATGATTTTCCCTTTGTGGGTAAATTTCATGTTTAATATATTTGCATGCCGATTTATTTTCTCTTTTATAAAGCTTTGTAGCGTAAACGGATTCATTTGGGGAATTCTTGATTTAGGATCTGCATTTGTCATTACAATGTTAATTTCTTCATATTCACTCTGCCCAAGACGTAAAACTAGTTCTTTTGTGGATTTACCACACTTAAAGAACTTTTCTGACATTAAGGATTGCATCGTGCTTACAGGATAGAAACTAGCATCTTCTTCTACGGCAATAATCTTTGAATGGCTCAGATTTACAAAATTTCAAAAACAGTCGAAAGGAAAAAAAAAGAAAGAAATGGGCAGGTCTCACCTGATTTTAAAGTCCTATGTCTACCTCCAGTTGAAAAAGGAATTCCAAATAAACAATGTAAATAAGAACAAATACTTTTTGCTTCAAAAAATCCAAATTTTATCTTCACGAGGATCTCACAAAAAATCAGCTTTTAATAAAATGTTGCCATCACATTTTCAGAAGCTCCGATTTTAAAAAAAAGTTAATTACTGCCAAAAATAAAACAGAAAAATGTAATTTTCATCACGTGATTATATGAAATAAAATAAATAAGAAATGTAATATTTTTTAAACAATAAATGCAACAGAAAATTTTTCTTGGTCGTTTGCAATATCAATTTTTTTAATTCAATTAAAGAATTAAAATAAACAAAAATAAAAAATAAAAATATATTACAAAAGTGGGACAGTTAAAACTGAAAAATAATTTTTAGAAAAGCACCAAACAATAATCTTTTGCGAGAGGGATTAGTAATTTAAAAATAAGAAATCTTACACAAACTTGAAAATGACGTCATTTCAAAGAAAGGTCGAACAAAAAGCAATTAATAATAATGAGAAGTAAAATATTTTTGAATTCGTGTTTTTTTTTAAATTTCTAATTTTCTCTAAGCTTAGAATTTGGGCGGCGCACACAGGATCCGATGTTGTAAAAATGATTTTTCCTTGCCTTGTAAATTT
This sequence comes from Argiope argentata, assembly GCA_026289955.1. Lineage (NCBI taxonomy): Eukaryota > Metazoa > Arthropoda > Arachnida > Araneae > Araneidae > Argiope > Argiope argentata. The sequence goes on along the minus strand of JAOUZG010038391.1, from coordinate 86,771 downwards.
TAAATTGGAAATATTGCTATGACGATTTATTTGCTGTTTAATGAAGGATTGAATAAGGAATGGGTTCAGTCGAGGGATTTTAGATGCAGCATCTTTGTTGGACACAATTATATTTATTGCTTCATATTGCCTTTTGGCCAAGACGAATAACGAGTTCGTTAGTGGGTTTTCCACTCTTGAAGAAGTTTTCGTTAGTTGACGGATGCATTTTAAAGTTAGATGTAACTTGCATTATTAAAGGATCATTTTCACCAGAAGAGTCCGAAACAATCAATGTTGAACTACTCAGTTTAGAGAAGTTCAGTCTTTGCACTTTTGAATAAATAAATATAAATACAAGAAATTAAAACAGAAAAGCTTTTCAATAGTCCAGATGTTAAAGCAAAAAAAAAAAGTTCGAAACAAAATAAAATAACCAAATTTTGACAACACTTCTATAAAGCCTTCTATAGAAATGTGATATTTTTTAAACAATAAATGCAACAGAAAATTTTTCTTGATCTTTTGCAATATATATCAATATTATTAATTCAATTAAGAATAAAAAATTAAAATAAATAAAAATATATTACAAAAGTGCGACAGTTAAAACTGAAAAAGAATTTTTAGAAAAGTGCCAAATAATCTTCTGAGAGCGAGATTAATTATTTAAAAGCAAGAAATCTTAAACGAACTTCAAGATGGCAAAGAAACGACGAACAAGAAGCAATTGATAATAAGTAGAAGTAAATGTCATATAAAAAAACAATTAGCAAAAAATATAAATTTACCTAAATAGTAATATCTAATAGAACATTGTATCTAGAGAGCGCCAATGCTGCTACAACTAGAACACAAATGAAATGAACTAAATTAAGGCCTGAGGGTGATCCTTGAAAAAGTCTTCAAGCCGGATTCATTGTATTATTATTATTATTATTTCTCCTTTTGATTTCAAATTTTTGCTAAGTAGAAGTAAAAATTTTTTGCATTCGTGCTTTCTTTAAAAAATTTTTTTTAAACAATAAGACATGTTTTGAGTTGTTAATTTTCATTATGTGAAGAAGATATATTGTGCAAATAAAAGAATTCGCTTTCGTGATTGTAATTTAACTCCGCATCTTATTGAATCATGCGAAATAAAAACGCATCTGCTTTCAACGAAGCATACGTAATATCAAATCTATACTGGTAACAGCAGGTCAGCTATTTGAAAATACATTTTCTTTCAAACAAGCACACGTAATAATTAATGATACAATTCTGATAAAAGCAGATAAAATTATTTTTACCCGCATATTTCTGTGACATCAAAACTTTCTAATCAAAACAATATCATGTTCACACATGAGGAAAATAAATCAACTATTATTCCAAATTAAACCTATAAAAATGTCATTTTCAGCACGTGTCTGCATAAAATGAAACAAATAAGAAACATGATATTTTTAGAAAATAAATGGATGGAAACGTTTTCTATGATATTTTGCTATACATATATTACTAATCTAACTAAACAGTTTTATTTAAGGCAAGTATGGCTTAACATCTATAAGGAATCTTCTGTAATCTTAGCCCAACATCTAATTTCTTAATTTTTTTGGGGAAAGAAATAAATCTCTTAACAAATGGTCTAAGTGAGATATATAATTAGAAGATCGAGGGAAAAAATGTTGAAGAATTAAATTTTTATATATATCATCTGCTTTCTGAATCATATTTAACAAAATATTGTAGAGACAACAAGTTCTTAAAATAAAAAAAGTGGCGCGCCAATCAACTAAATCAATCATCAAAGCTGATCAATCTATGAAAATTTCAATATAACTATTCTATAAAAACTGGCGATTTTAGATCACTTTTTCAAGATCTCAAAGAAGCCAATCAGGTTTACTCTAGAATAATTGGTCTAGATTATGAAAATGATTATTGTTCTAAACTTGCAATATTCAGAACTGAATAAATCAGTCAGATTTGATCACAGAAGATAGAAATGTTTATTTATTTATTTAGAAGTTGAAATATTAAGAAAATTTTACAAATATGAATCTATAAGACCAAAGGAATTTAAACTACAATTTTTTGAAATATATTTATAAATCTAAAAAATGTTAGTATTGAGATCATTTATATACATCTAAAAATAAAATTAAAAACAGAATGTTTCATTTAATCCATGAAAGGTTTGCTGTATAATTCCTTGAGATACTATAATTATAAAAAATATATATAACGTTTCAATTTCTGTAGTGAACATAAAATTTCAATGTCTCTATTCTGCTTTCAGTTCTTAGTTTTATTTCAAGACATGCTTGGATTGAATAAAGTGGTCTTTATATTAATTGAAATTTGATCATTTCCACTTTAATTTAAAACTGGATTTTAAGTTCTCTGATAGAAAATCAGAGAGAGATGCGAAGGTCAAAGATCAGAACTGCTTAAGGCCTACATAATAGTATAAATGAATTATATGACTATCGAAATTTGAAGCTTAAAAATATTTTGCTGAAAAATTTATTATGAGACCAAGTTATATTTATATATAAATTAATTGAAACCTTTAGTCGGCATTAGTGCTGGCGAACCGACTTTTTGCCAAAGGCGGTTAGTATAAAATAAATTATCAAAAATTATCCTAGAATTCTTAAAGGGAACTTATCAGTTTTGCCATGAGGAAAAAAGTGAATATTTAAAAGTAAAGTACCCTCAATCAGCAATCATTCTCTTATCAATGCGAGAAATGTGCATTCTCTATTGCGCCTCTAGATGCACGTCAAATTTTCCTGCCAAAAGTAATTAAATCCCAGTAAACCTTCAATGTGAGCGCAAAAGAAACTTTTTAATGAGTGAGCGCAAATGCGACTGAGCTCAAGTTTCATAATCCCACTAATAAAACTAAATTAAAGATTTTCATTTTTTTCGTCATGATAATTTAAAAAAAAAACACATATGTATTCCATATTAATAATTTAATCATCCCAAAAGTCAATAATCTTATCCAACAAGATGGTCGTCGGCAGCGGTTAGTATCGCAAAATTTAGGAGATAAATCGTAATAGCTCTCTTATACAATGGGATTGTCTCCATTAAAAAGAATTTATATGCACAATAAATAAAATGTGTTGCGAAAAAAATCTACAGCGATAAGCCCCCGGCTGATACCGCTGTAGATTTAAGCCGAAAGGAGCGTCTCTTGTTTCTTAAGTAGGGCCAAGAGTGCGACTTATCTACACACTCACCACACATTTGCTTGCACAACCCCCTTTTTACAAGGGAGCACAGTCACACATCTCACAGATCACATAGAAGAACAACCATGCCCAAACCGGGATTCGAACCCGGCACTTCCGGAACATGAGGAAGACGTGCTACCTCTGTGCCAGAAAGCCGGCGAATAAAATGTAAGCAAGACAATTAAAATAACATGATTTTAATGTCAGATAATTTTGCAGAATCATGGACACAAAGTTATATTTATACAATTTATCAAAAATGAGCTACAATCAATATAGCCAGTTGGTAACTAAATGCGATTAGTAAAGTAACATACAAACGACTACTAAATTGCAAGAAAAAATACAAATCACAGAATTAGAGGGAAAAAAAGAAAAAGAAAGAAAGAAAGAAAAACTATATATCCTTGTGCATTGTAAATATTTTTTTTAATAAAATCGTTTAAGTATTCAAAAATGGAATGATATCTCTTTGATATCAAAAGTTTTTTTTTAAATTTATTATTTTGATTTTCTTGAATAAGACTTGCTAAGATCTTAGTAGGAAAATTGAAATTCGGATAAAAAGAACAAAAGGGAGGGGCATAGTGACTGGAATATGCAGACACTACCTCCACATGGTTTAAAAATAAAATTAAATCATATTATCAAGCTAAGAACAATAAATGAATTCTTTAAATAATCAGTTTTATTTTATTTTCACTGAACAGATAATCTTCTCACACATCTCTCTCACAGGAGAGTTCAATTTAGTCACAATTGCGTCCCGTTTTAAAGCAACACTAGGGTTATTTTGGGACTGACCTCGTAGTGTTGAATGGATGAACAGATGATGAGGATGATACCTGACCTGATGCCCCTTCGTCAAGCTCCCTCACCAGCGGAAAGACGTTTGTACCCGACTTATTTAGTGTGCACCAGAGCCGCTTACCCGATGATTGTTCGATGTAATCGGGTCTCGAATTCGGAGCCCTTTGTTTCTGAAGCTGAGGCTCTAACAACCAGCTCACTGGGGTCCTATTAACAGGAAGGAGACGGGAGGGGGTGGATCTATCCTAGCATTCTTTGAATATTTGATGAATGTCTTTTTAACAAATTCTTTTGATAAAAAAGTAAGAGGACGGCATTTGTAATATTTGACCTCAATCGATCGCAACCTCATCAAAATGCTCTATCGACTCTGTTCTCCAAGTTTTCAGAATGTACTTTGAATTAGTTAAGACTGACGAGATTTTGGAACTAAAGAATTTATTATTAGCTTCTATATCAAACTCAGATTTGAAATTTATTACAATTAATACTAATATTCGTATTAGAATAAATGGTTTTTGAAGATTTTAATTTTGTCCCCCATTCTTCAGGTCCCCTTTTATTGTAAAACTAATATTTAATAGTTATGCTTGATGTTCTTAAGAGTTAGGATTCTAATTAATATTTCTATAATGATCAAATAAGCATCAGAAATGCATAAATAAAAAAATGCCAGAGTATACGATTTCCAACTACAATTTTTAATTTTGTACTTCGGATTTAATAATTTTTTTTCATTCTGTCCTTTTATTTTCTCGTACACAAAGCATAATCTATAAAAAAATCGGCCTCCTGGTTTTGACGAATTTTTACCTTTTGGACCTCCAAATTAAAAAAAAAAATCTGTCCGTGTGTCTGCGACAAACATGACATAAAATTCTTTTAGTTAGACTGAAAAAATATGGTATATTGTCTTAACAACAATTTGTGAGTGACTCACAAATTTCTTTGTCTTTAGCTGTCAATATGGAATGGACGAAAATTATACAATTAAATAATTAACGAAATATTGATAATGAGTTGAATTTCAATACAAGCATCTGAATTTGGAAATAAGGTTATGAAAAATGTCATTAATTCAGAAAAAATTTGCATGACTATTAAACTCCCCCTCCCCCCCCAAAAAAAACATTTTTTAAACAACAAATCGTGTAAAACTAATTTTTGTACTATATTATCGCAAATTATCCTAAAAATGCCAAAAAATTAGCTTTATTTTTAATTGATCACCATTTTAGCAAAACTGTTCCCAGGGGCATATTCTTACCTCCCAAAATGTGTATATGCCAATTCTCGAAACAGTAGGCCACATTGTCTGTCCTGTACAGCACTAACACAGAGAGACAGACACTTAATCTTCATTTCTTTTAGTCGCCTCAGGTCCAGCTGATTCGCTGGGAGTATTGATTATTTACGATTTCAAAATGTCCGGTTCGTCTATTTTCTGAAATTCGTGTTACTGAAATCTCACTTTTTATTCTTCAAATTTAGATGGATAAAATTCAATACGTAGATTTAGCATCTGTGGCGTAGATCCATATCAAATTTTGAAAGAAATCCAACAAGGAGTTCAATGTCTTTCAGTCTGTGCTTTAAGTAGCATATATAAACCTGATAATTCAAAAACGCAAATATTTAAGTATAATAAATTTGATTTATGATATGTGATTTGATCATGATTTGGGATTATCTCTGCATCAAACTTTGATCTCAATCGTTTGGAAAAAGCAAGCCTAAAATGGAAATACGAAAACGTTTTGGAGAGGAACTCTTGCTGATTTGCTTTAATCCGAGTACGCATCCATTTGAATATTATCTCATTCGTTTGTGATATTTTATGCTCACAAATTTAAAGTAGAGAGCTTTAAGTCTTAATACATGGTTGAAAATACGAAAAAAATTGCTTGAGATCCATCTTTAATCAATAACGATTAACCATCTAAGATATTTTATGTTCAGCATTCAAATAAAAAAATTAATTAATTAAGATGATATTTCTAACGAATTTTGCATAATTGTGTACGTAAATAAAACAAAAATTACTTGTTCTAGTAACTTGTAAATCAAGATATTTTTCATAAGTTCATAAAACTACAATAGTTTTTTTTAACAATAACTACAATAATGTTAATTTTATTAAAAAAAATCTTATCATTTAATCATTTTTGTATGTTTTTTTAATTATAAAGATTTATATAGTATAATAAATAACGAAATGCATACATTTTTTAATTGTTATTTGAAAATAGTTTCAAAATCAGGCTTTTATTTGAAAAAATGGTGTGCGATTTGTCTAAATTAAGGGAACTGTCAATTCTCGACATGAAGACAGCCGAAATTAGTTGTAAAGAAAGGGGATTTTTTTTTCGGAAGTAAAATTAAATATGTGATGGAAAATTTAAGTAGTATAGAGGATTTATTTTGATTGTAAAACAGTAGAAAAACGATGCAAAAACAGTGCAAGTAGGAAATTAATATTTTCCACTTTCACATATATTTTCATGGAGAATATGAAACAAAAGGACAGAATGCTTACTTTTTGCAAATAGATGCGTATCATTTTGATTGATTGTTCAGAGAGGTTATATAAATACAGAAAAGCACAATGTTTGAAATATTGTGTTTTGTATTTATTATATTTTGAATATGGAAATTGTAAAAATTGGTAAAGTTGGACTTGTAAAAACACTTTATTTGTATGCATCCATTTTATTTTTTTAAAAAAATATTTATTGTTTATGCACTGCTTGTTTGCAAAAATATAAAGAATTTGTAAAATAACAGATCATGAAAATATACCAAAAGTTTACATTTAGGATTTTAGGACAAATTTCTACATTATTTCTAATTGACATTGATATCTTATAAATTATAACACATCTTTTTAATTAATAAACAGAAATGCCCAAATGCTAAAAAAATTACAGAATAAAAAAAATTATCTAGACATTATTTGATTTTTTTTTCAATAATTAAAAGAAGTAACTACCCTTTTGCAATTTCTTTTCCTCTAAAAAATAAAATTTATTATTTTAAAGAAATCGAGATTTCTCTTAAAATTTCCTTTACCGAATGATATATTCTTGCTATTTATTAGAATAAAATATAATTTGAAACATGTTTCATTGTTCGCTTAAACTTATTATATTTAAATTTTTCGTTTTTCTAAAAAAAAATTTCATTATTGCATAAGAATTTTGATTTGAAACCACTCTTAAAAAGAGAGGGAAAAAAGTGATTAAAAAAATAAATAACAGAATAAAAAGGAATTTTGTTTCCCAAGTCTCTATTCGAGATAGGAGAGAATGATGACTTCGCTGAAACTAGCTGAGGGGCATTTCAGCTTTCCCAGGGCCCCAGTTACAGAGCTTTGAGTTCACCTGCATGTGCCGAAATTTCGGAGCTTAAACCACCTGACAAGAGGGCCAGTTCCATTCTCCGCACGGGGGGATTGTGAGTCTGGATTCCCGTCTATTTAGATTAGAATTTGACGGGAGGTTTGTTGCGAAGATGCGTTGATGAGAAAGGCGTCGAGTACTGATGCCAAGTCCCAGGCAGATCTGGGAAAGAAGATTATATCTTGGAAAATGGTTGAAACGGAACCTAAACTATTTTTAATACAAGGAGATGTGTATGAAGTCGAAAAACTAGTTGCTGTGAAAATTGTTAAGGTATGCTATAAAATGTTTGTAAATCCTGTTAGTTTTCGTTTTGATTTTAATGTCAGATCTGAACATTTGATGATTAGATGTCTGTTTGTTTATAATTGCACCAAATATTGCAAAATGCATGATATTGTTGAAGGAAAAAAGGCTTTGAGATTAAAATGGAGCAATATTAATTTAAATGCATGGAGATTTATTAGCATTCGAAAGCATGTAATTTAAATACTGCTTTCGATTTATGTTGATGCATATTCATTGTCGTTTTTTTTTTTTTTTTTTTAGCTTTAGTTTCGGATTCTTGAAGTGCTTTAGATAAATAAATAATTAAAATCACTTATGTTTATTCTAGAAATTATTATTTTCGGAACAACATTAAACTTTATAAATCTTAAATAAATAAAAAATAAATTTTTAATTAACATCTGGGGAGATCATACTTAAATTGTTTTTATGTCTCTTAAAAGTGAAAATTATACGCGATTTAAATTTACGGAGATAAAAATATTATCATTAATTTGATCCTAAAATGCATAGAAATGGGGGGAAATCAATATTAAAAATTTATTATTTTTAATTTGATCTTTTATTTTTCGGGGGAATTTATATGAATTTGTAAATAGAAAATCATCAGTATGTAATGAGTTAATGAAAAAAATATGCAGATATTGGGCAGAATGTAAGTGGAATTATTTAAAATAGATATATTTTTATACTCTTAAATGCTTATTTTTTTTTTTTTAATATTTAACTTTTTCATGATTCAATACTATATTTTATGTTAGAAATACTTTATTCTTGGATTAAAGATTTTTTTTTCTTGTCGTATTAAAGAAACTATCTGTAAATTTTTGAAAATTGTTACCCTTGTGATGAAAGATTTATATATTTTTTAATTCTGGTGTGTCTTTCTTTTGAAGAAAAACAACAACAACAAAAAATGCAGAATATTAATGATATTTATTCCTAGTCATATATTTCATTATTTATCTCAAAAATTGCAAAAGCTCTTTGTTTATTAAAATGTTTCTTAATTTCCCCAGAAAATCTTGTTAATATTAGTAATCGAAAGAAAAGCAACTGAAAATATTGGATTAAAGTGTGTTTTCTAATGGGAAAAAGATACTTCCTGTAAACTTTGGTATTTCTATCTTCTTTCTGAATTTTAAGAAAATATTTTACTTTTCCCTAATGATAAATTTGAAAATAAATCTAAATAATTATAATTTCTCATTTCAAACATTAATTAACCTTTTACTTTTCTTAAAAACTTAGTATATAAACATGTTAAATATAAAAACATATTAAATAAATATATTATACATTCTTTATAAAACAGTTTAATAATTATAAATCTTACTTTCAGTATATTATTACTTTATATTTCTTGTTTTAAAAATAAAACAATTAAATAATTATGAGTTTCTATTTCTATATATTTAATTGGTGGTATCATATATGTTAAAATGACCATTTATTCAAAAGTCCAAACAAACAAATACTAAGATATTAATGGTAGCAATTTATGGATTAATACTGAAATATTCATCCATAATAATTCATTTTGTGCTGTAAATGAATAATAAAATCAAATAAAGTATATCTACAATCTTTTTGACTTGTTTTAGGTATAGAAATTCAATAGCTAGTTTGTCATGAAATCTTTCCTATAACTGAAAAAATAGAGTGCCATTGTGTGGTTATAACATATATACTGTTTCTATACAATTTTCATTTTAATGTTTTTGTGTGTTGTTTAGTAATATAGTGATATTTTTGAAATCTGTATCTGAGCTTTTGTGAGATAAGAAAATGTTAGAATTAACAGGCACATTTTCTGAGTAAGTAAAAAAAATGGGGCTGTTCAGTCATTAATGAAAACAGTGATTTTTTACTAGCAGTTCAAGGAATTAAAAATTTAATGTAAATAAAAAAGAATGTATTTTATCTGGTATATATACCTTATCTTTCTTTTCTGAAGTTATCTCAAGGGGAAATTTGGACTCCATTAACTGGTTTCTTTCTGTGATCATTTTCTCCTCATTACTTTTAACCTGTCTTCTTAGAATTATATGCTTTTAATTTTTAATGAACTTCTCTATATCTCATTGGAGATTCTAGTTTTCTGATGTAATGCTAAAGCCTGCATGACCAGATTCCACCTTTCCCTAAATTGTTCTGCTGTCAGATATATCAGTGATCATTATTTTGAAGACCTTTTCCCTAGATATTATCTGTAAAATAATCTGTGTGAAGAATTTTGAGAAGAAAAATTAAACTTATTGGTGTATAAGAGGACATCTTAACTATATATATATATATATATATATATATATATATATATATATATATAT
>JAOUZG010038391.1:0-69405 GCA_026289955.1 Argiope argentata | reverse complement strand
TTTTTTTTTCTTCTAATTGTCTTTTTTTCTAATTGTCTTTTGTTTTTTTGTGCTAAAAATTGATGCCTCTCTTCTACTTTAAAATTCGGAATTTTTCGGGTCATAAAAGAGTTAATTTTTTAGACAATAGTCTAACTCTTTACAAAATAAAATTCAACTTTTTATTGGAATCCTTGCTTGATGGTGACCCTTGAAAAAGTCATCAGGCCGGATTTTTCATTTTTTCACTTACAAATATCTGTTTTTTATTCTTCTTTGTTCCACTATGTCTTTAGGAATAGCAGCATACGCGCTTTCTTAATACATTTGTGTATCTTTCTAATTTATTATGAAAATGGCAATTTATTATATTTACCTCTTTTAAAATTGTTTCAATATATATATATATATATATATATATATATATATATATATATATAGATATAGATAGATAGATTATTACTAGAAATTATATTCAAATTGCTTATTAAAGTAAAATTTTGAATTTTGGAATATAATATATATGAATTTCTATTACTTTTCCATTTGCTAATCTGCAGCTAAAATATGTCAAAATGTGACAAGTGATAAATAAACAGAAAAATGTCTTTTTATTCCACATTTTGTAAAAAATACTATGGGTGACAAAAAGTGCCAGTTAAAAAAAATAATTTGAGATTGACTGGAGCAGTTTTTATTTTGTAATCTGTTTCTCATTCTAGGGTCATTATTTCATAGCAAAAACTCTGCTGAAAGCAAATGCTCATAAAGATAGACAGAATGTTAAAGGAGAGACAGCATTAATGATGGTAATGTTTTTATTGTGTTATGTCTTCACCATCATTTTGAATCATAATAGGCTTAAAAAATTATTAGTCATCATTTTTACTTTTTAAGTGTGTTGAATTTATTTATTTACTACTGAAGTTGTCATATTATACTCTCGGGGTTGTTGTGTCTCTGGGAAAACTGAAAAAACACAGAGAATTTAAAATTTCTCTAAAAAATAATGCCTTATAATAAATTATGTGAATTTGAAGATTTTATATATAATGGAAGAATAATTTAATATATAAAGGATATTTAACTCTATATATTAGCTTAAAAGAAGGATATTCACATTTAAACTACCAGAAAGGACTTTATAAGGTTTATTTCAATTTAATTGATGAGATTCTATTGAATGAGAGGGATTATTGCTGTGTTCCAAAATTATGAAATATGAAAACGAAAGAAATACTAACAAAGTAAAGGATTTGTTTCAAGAAAAAATTATTGTAAATTATTCAAAATTGCAACCATTACGGATAATACAAGTTTAATCAAGAAGTGTAGTATCATAAAAAGTCTCTAAAAACTGCTATCTTTTTATTCTTTTTACAATGGCCTTAAACATGTTTATTTTTTGTAATCTTTTTATAAAGGCCTTTAAGGTGCTTTTTTTTAACCAGGTGATTATATTTTCCCTCTCATGAAGGGGAAAAAAATCCCATTTAATCACAATACATATGCCTGATTATGGGCTGTATTTTCTTGGTGGTTTTAGATCTTGTAATATTTACAAAGTTCAATAGATTTTAATGAATCTAATGGTCAGTGTAAAAGGTTTCATCTGAATTTAGGGGAATACTGATAGAATGGGGAAAATATACCTTTTTATTCACTTCTCTCTTCATGCACCTCCTTTGCCTTGTTTAGACAGAGGGGGGAAATCATTTTTCAACAAGACTACAGTTACAAGTCATAATATCTTATGGAGTCTGTAGTGAAGTATTAGAGAATTATTTTTAGCTGATTTTTACATGTGGTGCAGAGCATATTAAGCCATTTTTTTCAAAATGTATTCGAGTTATGGCCCACTTTTGACTTTTTATGCATTTGATTATTTTTGATACACATTGATATACATAAATTTATTAATTTGTGTAATATGATTAATCTCATTATAATTTTTTTAAAAATATTTTGAAAGAAAATTTCTCAGCTGAAATTATTTATTTAGTAAATTGCTAATGCCAATTTAATTTTTCCAATAGTGTATAATTGATAAGAGATTGTGGTATTAGAGGGAACAATTTATTGCACATTTTATAAGTCATATAAATCTATCAGATATATTTTTTGTATGTTTCAAGCAATGATTGTTAGTAGCTTATTTACTAAAAAAAATTGTTGATGTTCATAATGCATAAATCTCTTATAAATTTTGCATCCCTAAGAAATTGTTTTAACAGAGAACAAAATGTGTGAAAAAATGGAACGTATTCTGTATTGCACTTTCATCAGAAGAGATAAAAACAAGCTATTCTTTTGGAGTTTATAGATTTCTTGGTCAAACCACCTTTTCTCTATTTCAATAATTTTTATATTGAGAAAATATGAATATAATTATTGTTTTTATTTAAAGACCATACATACATTTAAAAATATTTGGAGTTTTGAAAATTTTGATTCTTTCTCATGAACAAGCATCTGTTGAAAAAGGATTTAGCATTAATAAAAACATTGAAGTGGGAAATTCAAACAAATATCATGTTTTGTAGCCTATGACTACATGAAGTAGTCTGGCAGAATCCATTCAGTAAACATTACTTTAAAAAATTGAGAATTTTAAGAACTTTGGTTCATTTAAAATGTCACTTATTTTTGTGGAATCAGATAACGAAAGAAATAGTTGTCAATGATTTAAAATTAGACTGATTTCTTGATCTCTTTACAGAAAAAATAAGTGTCTTTTAGTAAAAGAAATTGTTAAAAGTGAATTTAAAGCTAATGCTCTTGTGCAGAAGTTGAAAAATTTTCACTTCTAAAAAAATATAATGAATAGGAAAAAGTTATTTGTAAGAAAATTGAAAAAGTTTAGGGAAATGTCTAAAAGTTAACAACTGATTAGTATAAATTTTATATTCAGGATTTCTTGATTTTTTTTAAAGAATATCTAAATATAAGCTATTTTTTCGTATACTTCTAACTATAGTGCAATTAAAAATAATCTGAGATATGTATTGAAAATAAATAAGATTCTTTCTTTTAATAAGATTTTTCAAATGAAATTTACATTAAAAATATTTTAAACAACTTAGTTTTAATGTTGTTAAAATGTATTTGATTATTTCTGGTAGTATTCTATGCTCATATTTCTATAAAATTGAATACTTATTTTAGTTAATACCCAATTTAATTTATTTATGAAGCTAATTTATTATAAACTATGAGTTTAGTTCTATACTAATAATAATAATAAATTTTAAATTTCTACCTTATGATTGTCATTTTTTTTCTCTGCAAGTTTGTCTAAAAAAGAACTTAATTTTCAAGATAAAATTACTTAAGCGTGCATGTGTAAAATAAGAATACTACTTCTGTCTGAAAAAGAAGAAACAAATTTTGGGGGCAAGATTAGTCTTCTTATTACTTTACTACTGTATGAAATCTTGCCATACATTATGTTTTCACAATACAATAATCATTATTACATTTTTAATTACTACATATAATGCATGTGGTTATACTTATACCTACATGCATTCTTTTAATCTTTGTTATTTACTAAGAGTTTTGAAATGTGGAATTCATTTATTATAGATTAGTCTTATTGTAAAGTTTAGCTATTTTAGAAAAATAAACACCACTTATTGAATTCTGTTAAATTACTTAATACTATCTTTACAGCAATTTCCTACATTTCTTTAAAAAAAAATTAAATTGCAATAATAATCATGTTATATATATATATAATATATGCCATAAAAATTTTCATTCTCTATACTAGTTGCATCCAAATATTATAACTTATTATCTTTCAAATGCTTGTTGATGGTTTATTAGACATCTCATTGTTAATGTAAGTATGGTTTTTCTATTTTTGGTAAAAGAATGCATTCTAGCATTCTTTCATAGTATTGTTCTAAAAAAATCCATCTTTAGAAGAAATACTGGTGATAAAAAAAATCCCTTTCATGTATAATTTTTATTAACATACTGGTAAACTCATTATTTTTTTTATTTTGCTGATTCCAGCATTTTAAAGATAATTCATTGACACATTTATATAAAATCCAAAGAGGAGATCGTAGAAAATCTTTGGATTATCTTTTGAACATAGACATGCAATCATTCATTCATTCATAGATACATACACACTCGCACTCACGAGAAAAAAAAATCCTACCATATTTTCATTGATTTTATATCGCTCTACTCTAATACCCTATTTGTTCTCCTATTTATAATATATTCACATGTGAAAAGTATGACTGGTTTTTTCAATCTTCTAAAATATATCCTTTGAATTCAATAACTGCTTCATCTGATAATTGTTTTTGCTCAATGACATGAATGCAGGTTTTCAGCAGCTGATATTTGAAAAATTTATTCCTAAGCTTTACATTCTATGCATAAACAAGATTCTTTTTAGAAATTCTTTTGTATTTATCTCCTGGATAAAGAATGGTCTCTATTGTCTCTTCTTTGATATAGGTAGATGGTAAAAAGACTGCTAAATTAGTTACATTGCAACTGCTAAATTAGTAAACTGATAATATTAAATGTATATGCTTAGTATTATATAAACATTTCTTTAAGAATAATATTATTTAACAGATATGTTTTAGAATTGTAGAGGAATAATTATAATGTATTGTTTATAAAAACATTTTCACAATTAAATTAAAATAGATGTCATATATTAAATAATTAAATGTGCAAGTTTCATTGCATTGAATTTTTTGCAAGAGGTACTTTTTTTAATGCCTTATTATTATTTATTTTTTAATCACAGTGCCTAAATCTATACTAGTGAATTTAAGGAATATTGAAAAAAAATATTTTTAAATAATTATGGGCACATTTTTAATTTTTTAAAAATTTTGAATGTTATTTCTTCAAAAAAAAAAAAAATTTCACGTTGCAGTTAAAAAATAATAATAAGTAAATAATTTATTATGAAATTTTTCTAAATAAGTTTTTAAAAGGGCTATGTTTTGTAATGCAAGTATACACTATAGCTAATGTAGAGTTAACTTTATGATATAATTATCATTTCTTATAAGTATTTAAGTCGTCATGTATTCTTTTAAATTAAAAAAAAATAAAAGCTATCAATTTTACATTTTTTCAAAAAAAAAAAGAGAGAGAGAGAGAAGTGTCTACATGAATGTTATATTTCTAATTATGAAAATGGTTATATCTGTAATTATTAAAATATGTATACCACATTATAAAATTAAATTTAAATATCAAACATCTTTTTAAAAAAATCATCATTAATTTAAAGTGCAATTGTTTTTTTTTTTTGCATAAATACACTTGCATGAAATTAACACATTAATGCAAGTATAATTAAGACTAAATAAGTACTTTTATGTGATCCATGTTCTAAAAAATGTGACTTCAAAAAATGCAAATTCTTGTTTACCATATACAGTATGTTAAAATGCGTTTGCTTTTATAGGCTTGTAAAAATGGGCATTCTCAAATTGCCAAACTTTTACTTGAACATGGTGCAAACTTTGCACTTACAAATGCTGATGGTATCAATGTGCTTCGTATTGTAAACCAGTATGTTACTCATCCCAAAATTCATGACATTCTTACAGAGCATATAGTAAGGTATGTTATTTGGAAATATTTTTTGTTTCTTCATAATTTTGTTTAGTTTTAAGCATCAACTATATTCTCTTATTTATAATATATACCTTCCTTAAACATAAGTTCTTTTACAGAACTAATCAGTTTTAAAATTTTTAATATTTATATTCTTTGCAACATCTTTATTCTCTATTAAGTATTTTTTAAAAAAATTCCACATAATATTAAAATATATTTCTGGTCAATTGGGAAAACTTTCCCATATATTCTCTCCTTTTTTATTGAAAAAAGGCTTAGGATAATCAAAAGCATTTTGAAAGAATTTTTAAAATGCAAAAGAAATCTATTTTTGCAATTTTTGTAACTGAAGTAAATTTTTCTTGAGTTATAAAATTTTTGAAGTAGAACATTGTTTCTTTTTTCATATATCACTAATTATTTGTTTATTTTGAATTATTAAATTTTTATGTTATTTTATTTAAAAAATCTCCTCTAACAACTAGTTTCTAATTATAAATATGGTAGCTAGTTTTAGATTGATAATCTCACTTTGATTTTTTCATAAAATATTTTAAGGTATTTTGTTTTTATAATTTGACTACCATTTCATTTTACTGTTATTATTGCTGCCGTTTTTTTTTTAATTTCATTATTTCAATATTATTGGCTGTTTATTCTCCTCTATCATCTGAGAAAAATTAATCTGTTCTGAAATAGCATTTTAAATTGTGATCTAAAATTTTTAAAGGCAGTAATTATATAATTTAAATGTCAATAGAAGAGAGAAGATAGTATAAAATTCCTCATATAAAATTAATAAATATAAAATTTTAATTATATTACAATAAAGAATGCATTTCTGAATAATTTCTGTGAAGATTCAGTTTTGATACTTAAAAAAAATTCCTTGTATTAAATTACAATTCCTATTTTCTTATTTGTATTTTTATAGATTTTTTTCTCATCTTCTAAGATGAATCCAAAG
Source organism: Argiope argentata (assembly GCA_026289955.1). Taxonomy (NCBI): domain Eukaryota; kingdom Metazoa; phylum Arthropoda; class Arachnida; order Araneae; family Araneidae; genus Argiope; species Argiope argentata. Next base: position 62,852 of record JAOUZG010038391.1, on the reverse strand, counting down.
TTGAGTAACATTTATTTACCTTTACTTTTTTCCATAGCATTAATTTTTATCTAATTTTGAAACAGTGAAGTTGATATATGAATATAATATTTTTTTTTGCTATTATTTAAACTATATTGAAACAATGAAATTTCTTGTCATATAAACCAATTAAATCCCTGCTATCTTAATTTTGATAAAAGGTAGGCAAATAGGATTAAATATGGTGTAAAAGATTCATGTTCTTATGTTTAAACACAACTTAGAACAGTAGAATTTTATTACATTTTTTTTTAATAAAGAACTTTTCTATTTAAGAGTTGTATCACAATTTGAAAGTGGAGCAAGAAGTCAAGTGAAGCATATAGCTCAAATAAAATATGCTCTCTTCCCTATTCAGTGTTTCTCATTGAATGAAGGACCAAAATATTCCATTCATTTTCATTATCACTGGAAACTTGAATCACCAGGTATTTTATTTTCAACTATACTTTTTCAAATATTTTCATTGTAAAGTGAAACTAATGTTGAACATTTAAGTATGCATGAAATAATAATATTTTTCTTCACATTAGAAAAGAATGGGAACCAGAATCTTCTTTTCATTGCCCGTGCTTCTATAAACACCAGCTCAGTCCAATGCCAATTTGATGCTGATACTCTGGTGCATAACATCTTTATTAATGGTGTCAAGCAAAACTTGTTCAATGAGGTAATTTTTTATTAATTATAATTTTGCTACTAATTACTAATCTACAAATTATGTTTTGACACACAAGAAATATTATCCACTCTTTCTCTAAAATAATGTGTTCTTATATATACTTTAAAGAATCTTTAAAAAATGTTTTATGCTTATAAAAGCACCTTTGGGAAATTGAAATGGTTATATTTGTTGCTTATCCAAAAGATTGAACACTGAATTAACTTTTACAATTTGATTGTCATGACTATTCTGACAAAATATAAATGTGGCATTATCACATTTTTGATGAAAAGAAAATTTCATCAAAAATTGATTCCTTTACATGTTCATTCTAACTGTAAAGGAATCAATTTTACATTATCCACATTCTGACATAAATTTAGATTATCCACATTCTCATCACCCCCCTTTTTCCTTTCATCCTTTGAAATTTGAATAGGTACTGATTTTCTTGGAGATGCATAAAATAATGAATTACAATTTTTTTAAAAAAAAATAAGCTCAGGACTATAAGCACATAGATATTACAGCTAGCAATGATTATAAAATATTTCTAATGAAAATTTTATATTTCTAATCATTAAAAAAATTGCTCCTCATTAAAATTGTATGCATGTCTGAACTTGCAAATACTGTTTGTATGAAGTTTATTATGTACTTGCTGCAGTTGTTTTACCAGGATTGATGGTTGCTAAAAATTTCAACTTTCTTAGCAAATAACTTGTTTTCTTTGTAAAATATTTTTGAACTTCAAATTTTGAAAGATCTGAAACTTGCATTATTTCAAAAACCTTATACAGTTCTGTACATTGAACTTTGAATTTGCCAAGTTTTCCATCTTCACCTCTAAACATCTAATTATAACAGAAAAAAATCAGCAAAATTGTAATCTTTAATATAAAATTTAAAAAAATCTGACTCTAAATTTAATTTTAACAAAATATCAGAACATTTATTAAAAACTTGCTTTATAGTGATATCTACTCAACATGGAAAAATAAGCTAAATCTTAAGATTTTGATAACAATAAAAAGGGGAAAAAACAGAATGAAATATTAATAACAACTATATGTATGTTTCAACAATGAAATATGGTGTAAAATATATTTAAAATATTAAAAAAATTAATTAAAAAATAGAAATAAAATATTATTTGGGGAAAAAATTTGGTATGACAATTTTTTAAATTTTGTGAGTGTAAAAATTTTTGTTCAATAATATTTTTGAAAATTAACGCAAACATTTGCATAATCTTTAATTTGAAAACTTTTTAAAAAATTATTTCTTGGTTCACATCTCCATCTTCTATAATATATAGTGCCAAATTTGATAGCTGTTGGTCAAACACAGAGCTGGTCTTCTTTCTAAAAGGATCTTGGTGTTAAAAACATTTAGGGCCTTAATTTTGTGTAAAGTAAAGGAAGATCTGAAATTGGTCATTAACATATATGATTTCAAGCATTAACATATGTTAATATTGTATATTTATGTAATATATAATTTTGTTTTTTGTCATAATAATTACAATTTTTTTTAAAAAAAATTTCGATGTTGAGTATTTTGTGCATTTCAGTGTTCTGCACACATGCTTGACCAAAGACAATTCTAAATTGCCAAAAGGGCCTTTGATACACCTTGTACACTGGTGTGCAATACTTCAGCAACAATATAAATTTTAAGCAAGTAGTGATGAAGTTGCAGAAAAGTTTTTATAATTAGTACAGTGAGCATCTAACTCAGTAGAAAAGTGATGCATGTGCAAATGTTATTAACGAAACATCATAGGCGACGTGAGTATTCATAAAACATATTCACTGAGGGTGCTGTGCTCAAGACTACAGGGAAAGAAAGGATGGAGATACAATTAAAGACATTCGCTACAAGTGAAGTTTTTTTCTTGAAATATGGTTAGAAAAAATCATATGGACAACTTCTCACATAGAAAAATGACCGGAAAGCTGGAGGAAGAGTGCAGTGTAGCTGGAGTTCGGAATCAACCGCTTATGAAGCCTTACAAACCATGGATATAGTTATTAGAAAGGTTGGTGGTATCCTCTCTAGGAAAATAACTGCTATGGGTAGCCGATATATCGTTCTGCAGGTCAAAAGAAACTGATACTCTGCAGATACGCCGCAAAAAGTGTAGCAGTTTTCTGTGGCCAGATGCCTTCACGATCGTGGTCTATTTGCCCGTCATCCTGAACACTGCATCCTTTTGAAAGTTGATGATCGGTGTCACAGCTTAGTGTGGTATATATCACAAAAGCCGGGCATCTAATCAGTCACATCCTCTTTACAGATCAGTCATTTCAGTGTCACAAGTGTATCTCGATGTCAGTTAGTTTAGAGAAAAGTTGGAAGATGGCTTCATCTAGAGATGGCCATCTGGGGGTGGTTGCCGCCGTTGCTATGTTCCGGAGTTCCACAATTGAGGGGTCTTGACCTGATTAAGAACTAAAATAATGTTCTGAACGGTTATAGGGGGATGAAAAGAAGTGAGGAAGAAATTCAATTGGAACGATCGATGGATTTGGAAACATGCGAAGTTTAGTGTAAGGATGCAACATTTCAGAGACAGTCTTTTAATTCACATACCAGGTTAAATTGCATACATTACTTTAATAATTTGTACCGTAAAATGTTTAATGTTTTAAATATAATCATGTCCATGCCAATAAATTATCCCTCTAGACCTCAAAAATCAGTTTCAAAGAAAAAAAAAAAGCAAGATTTCAAGAAGTTATGAATATATCTGTCTTCTTGACTAAAGCATAATAAGCATAGTTTTGGAAATGAAATTGCTTCAATTTGGAAGCTATATTTACAACTTCGACTGGGGAAGAAAGTTTTGCATGAACTACGATGAGTATTCAATGAAAGTGTTGAAATTGAAAATATTGAAAGAACCCTATATTTATACAATATGATTGAATCAGAAAATAATGAGGAAATTGAAAATATCGAGTTTGAGTGATATAAATGATCCAAACTTATAATTGATAATTTTAAAATTTTTGCATTATAAACAGATCTGTGCAACAAAAAGGAGTTTTTTTTGCTAAGAATGCTGAAGGTAGATGATTTACCAATACTGGTTACGTGTTTTTTTTTTTTTTTTAAGTACGAATGATGATATACAGCTTTGCAACTGGTTGATTTATTCAAAAGTGCAAGTTTCAGTGTTTTGTTTTTGCTGTACATTATTTACTAGAGGAAATAAAAAATCTACATGGTTTATAGCTGTCTATAATAACTTCTTCTTCTTCATATCTCCATCATGGTTTGTCGGAGTCAGACCAGATCAAATAAACCGTTGATTCTGAGATGGTCGGTGACTGTCCAAGGAGATGAATAAATATCCCCTACACTGAGGTCAAGGCACTCAAGGAAGTGAGAGGGAGTGGCCTGAAAGTGTTGACATTTAGAACAAAGGGGAAAGGATTTCTTTCGCCCAGAGAATTTAAGACATTTTAAGTGTCCGCTGGCAAGTCGCGAAATGCAAATATGGGATGATCTATTTCCTGAGATGGAAAGTAAGAAATCTGGGTTAGGCCCCTTGTATCAGTTACTTGATGGAGGAACCAGCCAGTCTTTTGTAATAGCAGATTTTTTGACGGAGAAAAGCTCCTGATAGGTCAGCTTGGTAGAAGTTGGGGTATTTTGAAAGCAACCCTCTTTGGCCAGTTTATCAGCCATTTCGTTGCCGTGAATATCAACATGTGATGGCAACCAGTGAAGATGTATTTAATGATGTTGAGAGATGGTCTTGAGCTTATTGTGTATCGAAATACTAGTACGGTTCTCCGGCATTTAATCGATTTTTAAGATGTTGAAGCGCACTGCGGCTATCTGACAAGGTCTAGACATCACCAAAGTGGTTCTCTTCAGAAAACGTCTCAAGACCAGTCTCAATTGCGAGGAGTTCCCTTCTGAAGACAGAGCAAAAGTCGGGGTTACGTTGGAATAAAGAGACTCCGATGAGGGGTTTCGATGTAAACCCCACTCCCTGCTGTATTATTGATTTTGCTGCCATCAGTGTAAATTTTAATGTCTGTTTTGGGAATGTTATTGATGATTTCCGAGGCTAAATGCTTAAGGTGGTCTGGAATAAAGTCTTTTTTGTTGACAGGGTCTGTAAAGTTGAAATAGAAATGAACTCTTGGAAGATCTTCAGTAGGGTTTGAAAGGAGTAGTAGAGAATGAGGTTCTACGTCATCTAGATGCAAAAGTTGTTGAGACATAACATAGCTGAAGGGGCTGTTTTTCCTAAGTCTTTGGTTGAATTGCCAAGAGTTCAAATAACTTGACGTCTTATTTTGTTGACCATAGCTGGAGAGCTTACCGTAGTATTTAACGAGGTTAGCCTGTCTTCTGAGTTGCAGTGGCTGCAAATCTGCCTCAAAGAGGACAATATTTGATGGGCAACTACGCCTGAGTCCAGTAATGATACGGGCAGCACTAAGCTGCAATTGTTCCAATTTTTTCAGGTTAGTGATAGACGCACTGCAGTAGACTGGAAATCCAAATTCAAGAATAGGCCTGATGAGGGCGTTTTACGTAGATCTGAGAGTAACCGCATCAGCACCCCAATCTCTGCCTGCAATGTATTTCATGAAATTAAGCCTTTTCCTAGCCTTCAAGGTAATATTTTCCATGTGTTTATTACAAGTGAATTCGGGATCAAGAGTAATCCTAAGTATTTAGGATGTTTATCGTAGGGCAGAAACTGACCCTCGAACAGTAACTTTGGTCGGTAATTGTAGAGGTGTTTATTGGTGGAAAAGAATGTAGTAATGGATTTGGAGGGATTGAAGTTGTGTGCGAAACTAGATAAGGAGCCCAACGTGTCGTTAAGTTTAGACTCTAAGTCAACGATATTTGTGCCAGAGCACCAAATTGCGATGTCATCAGCGAACATTCCAATATAGGTTCCAGGGTAAATAACTTTTTCGACACCAGCCAAGTAAAGAGAAAAAAGTGTAGGGCTAAGGACTGAACCTTGTGGGACTCCCTGACTAAGCTGGAATGTTTCTGAGAGGCTATTATTGACTTTTACTTTGATCAAGCTGCATTGAAGGTAATCTGAAATCCAAGATAAGATCTTTCCTCTGAGACTGAAAGAACCGTGAAGTTTAATAATAAGTTTATGAATCCATACTTTGTCAAAAGCCTTTGAGAGATCCAATAGGGCAGCAACTGTATGATGAGTAGGTTTAAGATTCTGGGCATCCCTTATGGTTTGGGCAAACAGTAGGACCTGGTCAACTGTACTGTGTCCCTTTCTAAAACCAAACTGCTCTGCTGGAAGAAAGTTGTTAATGTCCATGTAATATTGGAGTCTGACCAGGATCATTTTCTCCATTAATTTACAAGTTGTACAGGTGAGAGCGATGGGGCGAAAGTCCCCTAGAGAAGAAGAGCTCTTATTGGGTTTCTTGATTGGTATGATTGTAGCCCTTTTCCATTCTCGAGGTAGTCGCCCTTTTTCCCAAGAGATTTTAAAGATGTCGAGGATTCGTTGTTTTCCCCTAGTGCCAAGGTTTTCAAGCATTTGTCTATGAAGGCCATCCGGTCCTGGAGATTTTCTCAAATTCAAGAAGGCCATTGCAAGGAGAAGTTCCCGCATTGTGAAGCATTTCCGAAGAAGAATATCACCATGGTCAGATGTTCGACAACCGTGGATGAGGTTTTTCGCTTTTTTAAGAACTTGTTTATCATTTTCAGAAAAAGCAAGTCTACTGGTCTTTTGGTAATAGCTTGCAATGCCATTAGCAGCAGATTTATCGTCTTGAAATATTTGTCCATTGGAATCTTTGACGGAATTACAATATTCATATTGAGGATATTCTTTGTTGAGACCTTTAATGATTTTCCAAAGTTTATTATTTGGGGTTTTAGCGTCCAATTTGCTGCAAGGATCTATCCATCTGGCTCTCTTAAGTCGGGAGTATGCTAATTTGATCTCTGCATTTAATTTATTAATTTTAGCTCTAGAATTTTGTTCTGCGTTCCCGATAAGACGTTTTCTTTCTTCAATAAGAGGAGTTATGGTGTTAGAGTTGTGGGCATAATCCGGAATGTGGCGTTTGATATTACCTCTTGGAATGCAAACTTTAGCACATTTGATCAGTATTTTCTTGAAAGTCTGCCAGGAATCTTCGAGGTCGTTTGTTATAGGATTCAAGGCCAGTTCGTTATCAACTGAGTCTCTGAAAGTTGTCCAGTTAGCTTTCTTGAATTTCCAAAATTTTTCATTAGGGAAATATGCTTTTTATTTTTTCTTAAATTCTATAAGAATTGGTAGGTGGTCACTTCCGATATTATCTAAAACCGACCAGGAGCATTGTGGAAAAAGTTGGGCTCTGTCTATAATAACTGATGAAAGTAACTGTAATTTAAGATGATGAGCATTATTTATCACTTAATTTTCTTTATTGTTTGAAAGGAATTATTAAGACGACTAAATTTATGTTTGACTGTTGATAAAACAAATCAAGTTAACATAAGTAAAGGAATGAAATGACTCAAATTACTACTTTAAAGAATTGTAGATGCGATTCTATTTTTATTATGCAATAATCTTTCACTTCGAGGAAACCATGAAATAATACAAATGCCTAATAGAACTTTTTTTTGTTAATTGAATAATTTAGTAAATACAATTCTGTGTCTATGGATTATATAAAAATTTTAAAAAATCCAAAAATAGACTTATGCATTATATATCACCTACAGCATAAGAACAAATTAGTCCTACCTTAGGAAATGAAATTCTTAACTAAATAAAGGAGAGTGCAAAAAAACAGCAAACACTGTAGTATGCTAGTGAATTGCATTCTTCATACTTCCCATAAAGAACAAACCTCAATCATTATTAGATATGTAAATTTTGATTACATACAGAAAAGATTAAACAGATACAGATATTACAGAAAAGATTAAGTATAAATGAGTCATATACATTACTTGTTGAAGAAATTGATGTGACTGAAAAAGGACAAGTAAAAACTTTATGGATTTTTTTTTTGGCCTGATTTGGATAATATAAATTGTAGAGGCTAAGCACACAACAGTAATAGCAACGTGAAAGGGAAGTATAAAGCTGTGCAATCTAGAAGACTTTCTCTAACAATGCAAGTGCAATGCTCTCTTACAATGCAAGTTCCTTGCTTATCATATTTTTTAAACTTAAAATTTCTGATGGCACTTCTAGCAGTATATATGGTAAAAAAATTAGATCATGCTATGTTTATATTTTCAAAATCTACAAAATGATTGGAAATTCTAAAAAAAAAACTGTTTGGACATTAACTTTTAATCATTATTTGACACTCATTTGAAAGATAAAATAAATATGATTAAAGCAGTTTATATACAGTTTGAACAATCTTGTAATGCCTTGGAAGAATTTATTGATGCAAATAACTATTATTTGTATCAATGAAGCTAAAAAAAACTATTGGATTCAATTCCAGAAATGACATTTATTTCATGTTTAATATTTTCCCAAATTAACTCAATCAATAAACTATTTCAAAAGTAAACTATTGCTTTCAACTGATATTTTAATCTAGTCAATAAAATGAAAAATTGAAATCCAAAATTTCAGAAAAATATATAGCTCCTTGAATTTTTTAGAACATTTATCTGAAAAAGAAAAAAAATATATTTTGAAACAGAAGATGTAATTATAGAAAACCCGCTTGAGGAATTATAGTTTTTATAGTTATACTGTAAAAAAATTACAGTATATCTATAAAACAGACAGAATTATTGTACAGATAGAAGATAGATTCGAAAGTATTTCAAATTAATCACTTACATAAAAACTTTAAAAAGAGCAGGTGTTAGAAAAAATTTCCAAAAACTTGGTAAAGTTTTATAAAATAGATAAAGATCTACCTTATAAAATTCTAACCTATTTCAGGAAATTGGTTACTAAATGAATTGATCTTGAAGGAAAAAAAGGTAAATAATGCAAAAGTCATGCTGCAATATATACTAAATAGTTCAAAACACTAAAATGCACATATATATTAAGCACACACACACAAAAAAAGTGAAATTTTCCTTAAATAGTTATCAGGGGAAAAAAAGCAAAATAACACATTAAATAAACATGCAGTAGTAATATTGTGTTCGTATTTGTATTTTTCTTTTTACTTTGCAAAAATTTAGGGCCCCAAATGGTTTTTTGCATCTGTGACCCTTCATAGCGAAAACCGGTTCTGGCTACATCCCAGTAACATCAGGGAAAGTGACCACTAGGATGGTGCTGAAGTTGTTTTCGGGGAGGCATTATGTCGGAAAGTTCTGTAACTTTTTTATTATTGTAAAGAGGTGACCCTTCCCGACGTTCCTCTGTTCCAATGTACTTTTGGACCAGACTTTGTTTTTATGGATGGCAATGCATGCCCACACTGGACTTCTGATCTTCATCTTCTGCTATTTCAGAATATAAGCTTTCCTTTTTCTAATTCATTTTTCAGGAGCATGTTTTTGAGATAACTATAAATCATATTTGTTTCATTTAAAAGTGCATTAAATTTTGAAACTCAGATTTATTGACTAAATTAAATCAATCAAGAATAATTATTTTTGATAGGAATAAATTTTGTTGATAGAGTTAACTTTGGATAATATTTAAAACCATACTATAAAACATGAAATAAATGTCATTTCCTGTATTGAATGTAATAAATTTTTGACTTCAAAAACTGATGTATAATTGTTATTTGTAGATATAAATTCTTTCAGCGCATTACAAATTTGTTTCAAATGTGTACTCAATGCTATAAACGAATCTATCTTGGTTCCCAACTAGTGTTGCATAAGGGTTTTAAAGTAATTTTTAAAATTTTGCCTTTTTTTAGATGCAGTAAGTAAGCAATATAAAAGCTGCAATATCCAAGAAAATCTTTACAGTATATACTGCTGAGAGTCAGCATCACAATAAATTAAGAGTTTGATAGGAAAGGTACTCAAATTGCTTGAGGGTTAGAAAAATTATTCTGGATTGTATGCCTTTATATTTCCCAATGCAGTTGTCCAATGCCCTGTCCAATGCAGTTCATATTATCTAAATTAAGCTCACTTAATCTTTTCTTAATTCTTTCCAAACAATAAAGTAATTAGCATGACTATTAGAACATTCATGATCTTGAATAACAGTTAACAGCTTTTTCCACTTATTATAGCTATCTATAAATTGTGTAGATTATTAATTTTCTTTTGGATAATGTATGTACAATAAAACAAAATACCATCTTGTGTTTTTGAGTACATTAACCAGCTGCAAATGGGTTCACCATTTGACATTTTTTAGAAAGTATTATATAGAGAAAAATGATTATCTTCATCGTTCTTAGCAAAAACTTGTGTTACTCAGACCCAGTTTTTAACTCAAAACCTTCTAAGCATATCATTTATAATATTTTGCTATAAACCTGAATCATTTATACTCACTTCATCATATTTGTTATCATTTTCATTGTTATCTTCTGATTCAATTTGCATAAACATAGTTGCATAGTTCTTCAACGAATTTAACAGTTTCTACATTTCAAGTGCAGAATTGTGTGGTTTGTGCAAAACTTTTTTTTACTGCAGTTAAAGTCAAAGCAGTTACATCGCCTGAATAACTTTATAGACAAGAAAACTGATCTACATGTGACTTTTTGAATTTTAGTTTTTCTTTTTCCTTTCTGGCTTTTTTTTATACCCAGAAGGATATTTCTTTACTATGGATATAATTAGATCTAAAAAAATTAAGCATTTTGTATCGTGAATTTTCAAAATATAATTTGTAATCTGACTTAATCTGTGAGGTAAATGACTGTAAATTTACTTATTTCAATATATTTCTCACTTGCACTTGACTATACTTCCAAACTCAATTTTTCAAATTAAATTGGTTCTTTTTTCCCCTTCTATCTTACTATTATTATTCAGAACATTACTTAAGTCTTTGATCATGTCCTCAATTGCAGGACACAGGTTCATAGCAACTCCCACACACGGAAAATAGTCAAACAATTTGGTCTGCAGAGTACCAACACATACACTATCACATTCTTTTATTTTTATCATTAGTACATATTTATGTATATATAATATAATATAATATTGAGTGATGAAAAAACAACTTCAATTATACATTTATTTTTTTAGAATATAAGCTCAGTGTTTAAAGTAGTTGGATTGCAAAATGGATCTAATAAGCTTCATATAGTTACTGATTATTATCCTGAATCTGAGGTAAGCATTTTATTTCACCTATACTTTTATAATGACTTTCTTACATGCTGCTTTTTTAAATCCTCTGCAGGAGTAATGTTTCAAAATCTGTTTTTATATGTACCACATACAAGGTTGAATGTTTTATTTTAATTAAAAGCTATTATTAAAATAATATCAATTAAAATTAATGGACTAAATAAATTATTATTTTTAAATGCCAAACCAAAAACTAGTGCTCTTAGTGAAATTAAATTTTAATAATTGCACTCTAAAATCAAATTTGTTGGAATCATTATTATGATATCAGTCACAAGATAAATGTAACTGAATATGTAATCTATCTGCATATTTCATTTTTACTATGGCTTTTCACCCTTTCCATATATATCCTTATGGCTAAACATGTCATAAATCTCAATTTTTAATATTTGTATATAATTTGCATGAAGTATGTTTCATCCAATGTGCATACAAACAGACTCAACTGGCAACAAAATATATAATAAAATTAAAGTGTATGCAAAATTCATTTAAAAAAGATGCATTTTTTAGCTATCATTTTGCATTTCAAAGTTGTCATTTACTGAATTAAATCTTAAATTTGCAATATAGCTATTAAGAGCAATTATCTACTATTATTTTACAATATCTTAAGAAATATTTTATACAATATTAAAATATTGTAATTTATCTGCTATAAAAACATAGCATGTGTGTAGCAGTTATTACTGCTACTTTGGATATTTGTCCACATAGTCTTTCACTCTAATTTGCATTGGTGTAGAATTATTTTAAAATGAAACAACTTTACTAAGGGAATATTAAAAGAATGTTATGTTTGAATTTAGATGAAATTGTGAAATAAAGTGAACTCCAAGATATATATTTTGAAGTGCTAATGTTTTAATAAAATATTACACAAAAATATTTAACATATCAATTTATATTGAATTCCATGTGATATAAAAGTAAAAATGCCTTTTTTGGAAATCTCTTTTTAATCCCCCACCCCCACTGTTGAATACAATTTTTGAAGTCTGTAAATTTCTCTCTCTCTCTCTTTTTTTTTAATTTACTGACTGACTGCTTTTTGATTTTATGCAACAATTCTGATTATTATTTGTTTAAATAATAAGTATCTGGTTTTTCTCATCCAGTTGAAATTGATAGTATGTGCTTACAAGGTTCACCGAAGAATGGTTTGTTTCCCTCACTCAAAAATCAAGGAATGAATGGGAATTTGACAAAAATGGTGCTAAAAGATTGAAAAGAATTATCAAATGAATGACGTTTTTGTTTTTCTGGAAAAAAATATTATTGTTACCAATCAAATGAGAAGTTGTGTTGATTTCTTTTGTAAAGGAATACATTATGCTGTACATATTTATTGTTACATTATATAAAATTTTTAACCTGGTGATGTATATCAGACATCAGACAGTTATATAAAAGTTGAAAAGACTTTTTATGATGTTTCTAAAATCGTGTATTTTGACCACTTCAAAATTTTTGGAAACTGTACAAATTTATATATTTTTCCATTCAGTGCAATAGCAATATTATTAAATTTATTTTCTTTATAGAAATCATTGCCCTTTTGATTTAATGATTATTTGTTATATATTGATCTAAAATGATGTTCAGTGAATTGAATTTCTCATTTATGTTATATTATGTGTCAAGGATATTATATATATTGCAGATTTTTTAAATTTTAATTGTGTTTGGATTATGAAAAAATTATAAACCTATACTTTAAAATTCTTTTTACTAAGATTGTTTATTTATGGGAAAAAATAATTGTTTTGTAAATTTTTATGAATATTTTTTATATGCCTATATTATTTGTTCCTCTAGTGCACAAATTTAAGAAAAATTATAAAATTTGAAAGATATTTATAATTTTAAAATAATATACTTCTTTTGTATATGTATATATTTTTTATTTACGTCCAGTAAATGATTGGTTGGGTTTCTTCACTTTAGATATGTGTATATATTTCCAGAAGAGTTGTAATCAATCAAAATGTAAAGATTATAGCATTAATAAAAACATTTTATATGAAGTTAAGAGAATATGATAATAGTGTCTATATAAAATTATATGCATTAAAAAAATTCTTTCAAGTGATTTAACAGTATTTAACTGGTTTTTTAAAAAGTAAAACTTAATCTACATTTGAGTGGTAACAATCTTATTTTAAATAAGATTTTTTTTTTTTTTCAAATATATATCGAATGTTAGTTTTTAACCTTGAATGCATTCTTGAACTTTTTTTTATTTATGAAATTGCATAATTTCAACATATTTAATGTTCCAACTGTGATATGTACTCCCTTTTATTAAAATACACTGAGCAAATAAGTTCATATATATATTCACATCTTTTAGAAGTTTTCCATCGTTTCACATTAACTGTGGCTGCCATTTTTTCCACTCTGAAAAATATTTGATCGTCCTCAGAACATACATCATTGAAGGTTTTGATTGAAAAGATTCATACATTGTGTAAATTTATGACCAAGTCATTGGTGTTCATAAATGTTACTTTTAAATTTTTAATGTAAACTTGTTATTTCTAACTCTCTGTATGCACTTATACATGCAGTATCATATGTGTAAACTCAATTATTAGAATTTATGAATATCATTATTAATATTGATTGCATGAAATTCTTTTAGTTGATCCTTTTAATAAGTAGTGTTAAGTATGATTTTTGAATAGTTGGGGGAAGGGGATGAAAATTTGTAAATATAGATATATTTTGATCTGATGTGGATTGGTAGTTTTTGTGCTTAATGAAGCTTTTAATGTAAATGTATATAATTATAGTCTTTAATAAAATAGAGTTGAAGTATAACTTTTATTTAATTTTCTGGGACTACTTAAAATTTCCCAAATTATTTATGAGAATATGTGGGAAGAATCATCTCCTTTAACTGTTATTTCTATTTATTTTTTAAATAATGTTTCTTAAAAAATTTAGTGTTATGGAGCGTATCAAATAATAAAGTAATTGGAATTTCATTAAAAAAATATTTCTTTTTAGAATATGTTGGTTAATAAGATTTGCATATTAGACCAATGTTTCTGTAGTTATTTTCAAAGGAATGTGCAAATTTTCTTCTTTATAAATTTAATTATTAGATGTGCCAACTTTACCCTTATTTTTTTTCCTTATGACTTAGTATTCTTCTTATTAACATTTTTGATTGTTCATTCTCTCCCCCCTTCACTTAATGAGCATTGAATTAAAAAATGTTTAATTTTTGTTAATTTCTAAAAATGTTTTATTTTTAAAAACTGGGCAATATAAAACAGAGAGCATTCTAATGTAGTAATTTAATTTGTTTAAAAATGGCTTTTTTAAAATTTGATGTTATATTATTTTAAATATATCCACTATTTGGAAGTATGGCATGTATTGCAATCATTCAGCCTTTCTTGATAATTAAGTCTTCCTTTATCCTTTTCTGTTACTAAAGTATTTAATATTTAAAAAACATATCTGTTTAAAGAATTCCAGCCCTTTTTCTTCCCCAGGTAAAGGTTTTGAAAATGTTACATCACTTATATATATGTTTACCGATTTCATATTTACATGCATTTGTTAATATGTATTATAAGTATAATCCTCCTGAGTTAGTATGGACAGTTTAGTTTCAAACAAATTTTGCTTGCAATATTTCTGTTTTTTAATTGTTTTGGGACATTAAAGTCATATTTGTGCTAGATAAAGATTGTTTAGTATGAAAATATTGCATTTTTTAAAATTAAGCTCATATTTGTTATTAATTAATATATATATATAATCATTTATTTGCATTATTATTTGTGATTATCTAGTGTCAATCATTCTGTGAATGAATAAAAAGTAAATATGAAAACTTACAATACTTTAGAATGCATTAATTGTGTGCAAAGTGTTAGAACTTGTTTGTTGTGCACAATTTATATAAATCGTTGAGCAATTATTCCTTAATATATGCTGGATTTCATGTATCTTCCTTAGACTTTTCTGCTTTTAATTTGTTTTCTGAAATATACATGTTTCTTTGATAGAAATAATTTAATCATTATTTGTAAAAACATATATATATATATATACTGACTGCCATTTATATAATTTTATTTATTATACAAAAAAAAATCTGTGATAAGATTTTATGTTGTATATCATTTGTCTGAACTTGATTTTCTCTCAATCATTTACTATCATTTTTTGCACTCTTGTTTGATATTTTGTTAAAAACATTGCACATTTTTGACAAGGCATAAGTACAACACAAATTATTAACTTTTTTTCTATCTATTAACAACAATTCAAAATTGATTTGTTATATCTTCCATTTCGGAATGAAATTAATTATGAAAAGAAATAAAATGTATTTGTAAACCATCAAATGAAATTGTATTTATTTATGTACATATTTCATTTTAAAACTATGCTTATATTAGAGCTAATTTTCATATTTTAGTTGTTTTTCTTAAGAATTATTTATTGTATGTTTAATAATATAAATTTTTATGGTAGTTTTGAGGGGTTGACAGATTTTATCGAATTGCGGAGTAACATATTTTGAATTTATAATTTAATATTCCTTTTTTGAGTTATTATGTAAATTATTTAATCTGAATAAAGTAGATCCAATTTCTTGTTTTGGGTGTATCCCGGTGACTGTCAATCTTTCAGAGAAATGTATGTAAATACTAAATTCCTCATTAAAAATTATAGAATGTAAGTTATTTGAGAGTTTAGGTGATGTTACCTGAAAAAATTGTTATCCTACCTGTCATGAATCTGTAAAATTTAATTGGAAAATTTTAGTTTTATTTAGTATTTTATATCCTTATAAATACTTTTATGTTTTTGTTATAATTGTGCTATTTATAGTTTGATATTATTTTAACTTTTGTAACTACCTCATTTACTTTTTATTTCATATATATTTAATTTTTGTTATTGATCACTGCCAAGTAAGTATTAACTCTGTGTTCATATTATATGAAAACTAGTTTTATATATTGAGAAAGATGTTAAAATCTGAAATCAAGTTCTTTTTCTAACTTGCACTTTTGAGAAACATCGATTTCCTTTCTTCCTGCTTGTTTGCTATAACTTCAGCTTAGTGTTAATAATTTTTTTAAAATTAGATCTTATGTAAAGAATTTTTTGATTGTGGAAATGTATTCGAATTTAGTGTTGATCTTGCAAGATATTTAAACATTCAGAAATTATTTGCAAATTAGCATTAAAGTAATGTTAGTGTACAGTTATATGTGCTTTTTGAAAACTTTTATTGTAGCTTTATCTGTTGTTTGCAAAATGATTAAATGTTTATGTACGTTAGTGAATTTACCATTCAGCTGTTTTATTCTTGGAAAATATTAAAAATATTCATGTTCTGTATATGTTGTTTTTTGCTGAGTTTTACAATATTATATCTCATTTGGAAGAACTCAAATTCTTACATTTGGATAGTAGTAATTACTTAGTTGGTAACTATCTTAGAAAAGGGATAATAAGTCTGAAATGATCAGTGCACTAAGATTACTTTGCAGATCCATCATGATAATCTTATAACGCAAGTTTGAAAGAACTTGCAGGTAGACATTTTAGTTCCCATAAAGTTTAACCAGTTAAGTGCATTAGGCATGCATGCAGGTCAATCAAAATCTTCATTTTACCATGATCAATGTGTAATTTCTTTTATCTAATAAAAATGGAGCCTTATTTGTTTCGTGATTTTTTAAAAACATTTAATATGTAATCATTTCTATTGTGCCACTGCTTGACACTGAAAAAATAAATTCTGCCATTAGCTGTTTAGCATAATATTTGTTCAACCGTACCAATAGAAAAATCTAAATCCAGGTTTTTATGTTGTAGTAATCAAGTTTCTATAATTTCCTTAAGAGCAAATATTGTTTACAATTACTTTCCATAACCAATTATCATCTTGGTTAGAATACCATTCAGCCTACATTTAAGAAAATAAATTGAAACTATTTTCAAAATTGTATACACATATATATTAATTTGATCATTTCAAGAAAAATGATCTACAGCTAATATAGTTAGAAATTCGTAAAAATATTTTTATTCGTACATAATTAATAAAATGGCACTAAGGCTAAACATATATTATTTCTAAAACAGGGGGTGGGGGATATCTTGACACTAGTGTATATCTTCAAAATAATAGCCACTACTTTCCTTTCTGGACATTATTATAAATGCCATTTAACAAGGCATTCTAGAATAAAGTTCTACTTATAACCATATGGAAGGTCTTTAATGTATATATGAAAAAATATAGTAAATCAAAATAGTGCCCTCAGTATTTATATATATATTTTAAATAAATGATGAATAGCAAATTTATTTCTTGTAGAATACACTTTTTTTTTCCTTAAAAAAAGTTACAGTAAATGAAATGCAAAAGGAAATATAATACAGTTCATTTCATACATATTTGTTTTTACAACAGACCTTGTCTCTTTAAATCTTCATAAGTTTTCTTATTAACTACATTACCCTGTGTATCTTCATACTCCTCCTATAAAAGATTTAATAGTTATTAAAATGATTTATTTGTTATAATCCAATGTAAAATTTGCAATGAATAATTACCTCATTACTAGGAAGGAATCTTTCTTTCTGCTTTTGTTCTTTTAATTTTTGCCACACTGAAAAAAAAAAGATATATATGTTTCATTATGTCCAATTTTCTTAAATGGTGCCAGAGTATACTTTATAAGGAAGTTGCAATGTATTCAGTCAAATAACAGATTGTATTTAAAAAATAAAGATCTCCCCCCCCCCTATAACATTAAATAGTTATAAAATAGATTGATTTTTGAATACATCAGGTTTTAAAGATTTGTCAATGAAAAAATTCATTTTCTGCAAATGCTTTATATTGAATAGTATGAGAGTTAAAATTTAAAAAGAAAAAAGTTTTAGTTATTTTTCAAACCATAAAAAAATACTTTCGTTGCTTTTACAATTGTGTGAACAATTAGCAAGGCTTGCTGTAACTATTTAAGCATAGTCTTAAAAAAATAGCAAATATGTAGTCTTCTTCCATGACAATGCCAAACCACTTTGTATAACAAATTTTGAGAAAACTAAAAGAATTAAAATCAGAAATTTTTGAATATCTTCCACATATTCTCTCAATCACCACACCATCAGATTATCATCTTTTTCAGTTTTTATTTCTTTAAATATTTATTCAAGTGGCAAAAATTTTATATCCAATTTTGCACAAAACTTATGGATTCTGAAAACAATCTTTAGGAAAAAATTATGAATACATTGATTAGCATATTAGCAAAAAAATAGGAAAATATTTACAAAAACAAAGATTATCTGAAATTCAACGAATAAAAATATTGATTTTAATTTGAAAATGTAAAACTATTTTTTGCATAATACTTAGAAAGTACTGTATAATAAATAAAGGGGAAGCAAATCAAGTGGGAATTTTCTGAAGATTTTAGATTCATCCAAAGAAAAGTCAGACATTATATATATAATATAAAATTCTTCTGTGCCTGTGTATGTGACGTAACTCCTCGTAAAGGACTGGTCCGATTTTAATGAAATTTTTTTGTGTGTGTTCACGTGGATTTGAGAATGCTTAAGATTCACAATTCAGTCCTCTACAAAAGATAGAATTTTAATTACTAATTAAAAACTAACTTTGCCACCAAAATAACTTCCTTCCTCCATCGCGAAATGAGTAAGGTTTTAGGGGTTTTTTTTCTAACAATGATGAGGTTAGGCTTAACGTGTTTCTAATCGATTATTTCAAATGATTTTTTTTTATTTTCATTGCATTTAAAATTACACATTGTAATTAATCGACCTTTCAGGTTCATTCTGAAGTACTTTTGAATTAAAATAAAAAAGAATAAAGGAAATTTCTAACCTGCCCAACTCATGTAGGGGGGGAAAAAATGCATTTTCTAGTGATGAAGTTTAACGCATGCACATTTTGTTGAGAATTTTATTTGAACAGAGACAAAACTATTGGTTTGCTGTTTTATTTTACTTTGGATACATGCTGTTAAAAGGTTAGTTATGTTGCTTTTGTAATTAAATAGTATTTCTGTTAGTTATATATTTTTAAGTACATCTTTTTTTTATAGTTATTTTAAGTTGTAGTAATAAGTAATTATCAAATGAATAAAGTTTCGGTTTTTCCCCCATGCTAACAATGTTTGGCTTAACATGTTTTCAAGATTTTGTTTATATTCTTTTAAACTTTTTGCTGCAAATTAAATCCAGAAAAATGTAATTTTCAGCACACTATTCTTTGAAATGAAATAAATAAATGATATTTTCTAAAAAAGTAAATGCAAAATAAAGTTTTCTATTTCATAGTATCTATATTATTAATTCTATAAATCAACTTTATGAAAGCAAAATTGTTTAATTCACGCAGAGTATTCATTCAAATCCGGACCCAACGGTCAATTTGTAAATCTTTCTTAATAGGCACAAATATTGTTTTGAAATTTTCATGATATTTTGCATGCTTGAATTTATTCAAAATGTGATTTTCCCTTTAAAACTTGATATTATTGACTTTTTTTGAAAATTAAAAAAAAAATCAATGCAATAATATTACTTGAGGTCTTCAATAATAATTTAAAAAAAAAAAAACGATACATAATCCATCAATAAATGCAAATTATATTATTATATGTTCATAAAGCATATGAGAAAAGTTTCAGAGTTGTAGCTAAAAATAGAATGTGCATAGAGTATTTGAAATTTTGAATTGCATCACAAAATTTCATTTTGATAAAAAGCTAAAAATACATTTAAATGTACATTTACAGACCAGAAACATAATTGAAATAACTTAAATTTGTTAAATATTCATTTTTTATTATTAGAATTGTTTATTTTATGAAATATATACATCTATAAATTTAAAATATTTTTGTAAGAGTTCTCAAAGAATATAAAGGAAATAATATTGGTGAAACCAAACCAACTCCCTTTTTTCACCACCATAAAAAAAAAAAGTTCAAATAAAAATTAGACTTGCTTAATAACATTTCATTAGCCACAAAGATTAATTTATATTCATATAGCATTTTTAAATTATATGTGCAGCCATAAACAAATATAAAACAAAATTTGAAGCAAATCAAAACACAACTGCTACATAAATTATAACCCCATGTTTTTCTTCTAATTTCATATGTGCTGATTTTTTTTTGAATTTTTTTTCCATTTCATTGTTATTATATGATACATGCTTATAAGATACAATTCATTTTATATAATAAACTTTTTTTTCTGAGTTATAATAAAGCACCAATCAAATTTTGATATATTTTCTTCGTTGAGACAAGACGGGCCTCTACAACTTTGTTTATCACTTCAAAGGTTTTTTTTTTTCATGTAAGTTCCCTTTCACCAGTAAATACAGAATGAAATTTTTTACCATATTTAGCACATAATAGACGCATTTTTGCTGCCCCCCCCCAAAAAAAAACTTCCGAAGGATTTGAAATTTTTTTTTGACATTCTTGACAAAGAATATTCGTCAAAAAAGAATACTAAAGTGATTGCACAGAGCAATGTAACTATTGTATACAATTTTAAGATGATGAATTCACTATTTCAGGTTTATTGCAGTTAGTAGAAGCTTCCAAAAATGTCATTAGAATTGCTTGGTTATGAATCAAAGGATTTTTTTTGCCCATCATATCTTAACATTTTTAGACTTTGCTTTTATTTGGACGTCCTTTAGGCTTTTGGTAGTGAAAACTAATAAATATTTTTAAAAAGGTAATTAAAAGTAAATTTCAATTTTGACCCTAAATAGAACGGTTTTTGTATTTAATTTCAAAGGAACTGAAACGAACCATTCGAATATGAAATATATGACGAATGAATGAACAAACCAAAACAAACAACAAAAGAAAGAAAAGGTAGAAATTTTTCACATCTGCCAAAGCAAAAACAACAGCTTAAAATCAGAGTTACAAATAATGCCCACTAGCAGTGTTTGGAGGAAAACGAAACTGCTGTCCAAATGGAAACAAGTGGGTGTGGCATCCTAATAATAAAAAAAATGCTGATATTGAGCAAACAAATCAATATATTAAAATAAAGATATCACAGATTTCATCAATTTTTTATTTTTTATCATCCAATGCACCCTCAATGAGTTTATTTTATTCCTGAAAGGATGTATGTTTTAAATTTTTTTTAGTGTTTGAGGCATTTAAAATTAAACATTGTTAATTAATCGATTTTTTTCAGATTCATTTTGAAATACTTTTGAATTAAAATAAAACAAATAAAGGGATTAAAAACTTATAACGATTTTTTGTTATCTAAACTGTTGTAGAAAATTCACGCATTTGCTTAAAAATTTAAAACATCCTCCCTCTAACTGTCATACATTTGACATCAATCAAAGTATAAGAAAGGGGTATTAGGATTATCTTTGTCAAAGCCTTCAAGTTGATTTCTTTCGACCCTGCTATTTCATAATAACATGCATTTATAATGCATACATTATTAACTCAATTAATATGCTTCTAAACAAATATGCTTTAATTTATATCTTTTAAATGCAGAGCTAATTTGCAAAACAATCTCAATCTGTGAATATCAAGTTATGTGGTAAACCACAAAACTTGAGATTGAAGATTGGCTCATCTATCATTTTGCTTCGAAATTTGAACGCACCAAAATTATGTAATGGCAAGCGATTAGTCATTAAAAAAATCATGAGAAATATTCTTGAGGCCACAATTTTGAATGGCAAATTTCAAGATGAAGTTGTACTTTTACCACGGATCCCAATGATTCCTTGAGACTCACTTATCCCATTCAAACGCATTGGCAATTTCCAATTCGCTTGGCATTTGCTATGACTATTAATAAGTCACAAGGTCAAACGATGACAATTTGTGGCTTAGATTTAGAAAATCCTTGCTTTTCGCACGACCAATTATATGCTGCGTGTTCGAGGGTTGGAAAACCATATAATTTTTTTTGTTTATACCCCACAAGGATTAAACAAAATTATTGTGCATGAAATGGCATTACGATAAATTTATTTTTTGTACATTAAAAATATATACCTTTGAATAACAATAGATCAAATTTCATTGTTTTTTTACCCTTTAATTAAAACAAGTTGAAGTTTCTATTCACCAAATTGAATAGAAAGAGTTAAGTTTCAGTTCAGTTTCTATATTGAACTTAGCTCATAGTATACGCATACTCACAAACAATGGATAGGTTCAATTGTGGGAACTGTACACGTGATGACGTCAGGTATTGTAATAACATTTTTTCATCAAAATGAACCAGATTGTTTTAACTTATTCAAGGTTTGAAATTTTCAGACAACGTATGTCGGGTCGGCTAGTATATTATATTATATTATATATATATATATATAAACCTGAAAAATGAAATAGTAGAAAGAATGGTCAGCTTGGTCTGGAAGCTATGACCAGAACAAGTCCTGGTTATATTTAACAGGCTATGAAGTGTCAAATATTAACTATCACAACATTTTTTTTTTGCATTAAAATAATCAATAACAATAAATGTTGATACATCTAATTATAAAACTGAGACTGGAAATCTATGTCTCTTTTTACAGAAATCTTAATAATTCAGAATAAATCAATGTTTCTTAGATATAAGAATAAAAGTAAATTATTTTTTGATAAATTTAGTAGTAATGAATGATAGTCTTGAAAAAAAATCAAAATACTGATTTTATTACAAAAAGTGTCAACTATAATCAAAATATAAAACTATAATAATGATTACATAATCAAATTTCATTTAAAGATATGTAATATACCATTTTTGTTAAGTAAAGCTATTAATTTTTTAAAGAAATTTTTTTGTTACAACAAAAATAAAATAAGTAATGGCATACACAATACAAAAGAATCTTTAATAAATTTTGTTGAAACTAAAAATAATTGCCATAATTAATATCTAAATTACTCAATGTAACAGATTTGAAACAATTTGGAGATATTTTAGTTTCAGTGCTCTATAATGAATATTAAGAAGTAATTATTTATAATAGCATGAAGTTGAATAAAAATATCCATATTTTTCAAGTGACTTAGTAATTTATCTTCTTGTTACATTAATTTGTACTAATTTTAAACTTGTACAGTAAGAAATAAGTAATGCATATAGGCAATGATAATTCAAAGTGAAAGCAGCCAAAAATATAGGAATGATCAAATCCCAAGTTCATGACTGAATCTATGTGTTTTAAGATTATAGAAGCAGGATAATACAATTTAAATTATTGTTGTTTGCAAAATTTTTTACACAGAAAATCAAAAAGGCACATTAAAATATAAATTTCGTCCAAGCATATTAATTACTTTTAAATATATCAGATTTATTAAAGATATTTAATTGAGAACAATGTTTTATAGAATAAAATAATGCATATTCTTACAAATCAAATGAAAAAAGATATACATAGCAATTGAAAAAAAAAATAATAATAACTTACAACCAAGAGCATCTTCAATTTGAGTGACATTAGCAAAGTGGGCAGTATTTGGAATTCCTAAACACCGCATTCCATGAGCATGTCTCCATTCCTAATGCAAAAATTTAAGGAAATTTTTTTCAATAAAAAGATAATTCTTTTACTCCCTAAAAAAAACCCCACAAGTTTAAAGCATTAAAAAGAGCTGGATTACATTAAAAACATTTTCAAAAGGTTTTAAAATAAGCAGGAAATTAGTACATTTTAGCTATAATAATTCAGGCAATATATAGGTGTACAGTTCTATAGTTGGAGACTCATAACCACTTTATAAACTCTGAATTCTCCACTGTAAACTGCATAAAATCAAATTCGTTGTACTGATTATAATAATAAATTTCAGTAAAATTAAGCAATAGCACCTTTCTAAATGCATGGAAAAAATAATTACTCCTCAAAATTTGTACATAGGAGCTTATTCTTATCAAGGACCAATTGCTATTTTCTAAACCTTTGGAGATAAGCTTGCAGTTCTGTTGGAAAAATGCTTTAAATGATTTGAGGAATCATATTTTAGAATATCTGAGGCAATAAATGCATTTCTGAAAAAGATGAATTCTAACTTACATGTGTTCCCCAGCCTTATCAATTCATATTTAGTCTAAAAATTGACACCCAAAAAAGGAAAAATCAAAAATTCCAGTTGTTCCATGATTAGCTATTTAATTTTTAAGACTCATTTACAAATTTTTTTTACATAAATTTCAAAAAATGTTAAATGAAAATTTCACTTGTACATATTGCTATGAATAATAATAGTAATTCTCACACAAGAGCAATAAGAAGATGCAGACTTTATTGTTTATGAAAACACATATTAAATATTCACAACTCTAGCTAAAAAATTCACAGCAAATTTACTCTACTTCATGCATTAATTTCAAATAACAGTAAAGCTATAGATTCGCCCTGCAGTGAGAGAAGAAACACTCTATCTAGATCAGCTAATCACATAGCTTGTCTCCAAACTCTACTCACTGCCTGCCTTTAAGGTGAATCTTAAACAGCGTCCCACTGAAGTGGGTGGGTCAAATCTAGAAACGGCGAGTTTATTCCAAGTAAGTCTGAAAATTTTTCCCTCATTCTATAAGAACAAATTTTAACATTTTAGTGTGTACAAAAAAACATTAGCAACCTCATGTTGCCAACATACCTATATTGCCAATTTGTCAAATATGGCAATCTAGGAACAGTCTTTTCTCACGGATGCGTGTTTCCAGTACAATTAATTTTATAGAACTAAACTATTTACTAATATTTATACAATTCAGAAATTTTTATAACTAATTTACACACAATTCATAACAATATGTATAACAGAAAAGTCACATATCATGTTTGATACAAATATATATATATATATATATATACATATATATATATATATATATATATATATATATATATATATATATAGATATATATATATATATATATATATATATATATATGAAAACAGATTTCTCTAATTTTTATTACAAAATAAAGTAGCATTTAAAATTGACTATTCTAAAAAATTAAAATAAAAGTTACTTATTTTCTACAAAATGATTTAATTTTTTGTTTGTGTACATATTTCTATTATAACACTTTTTATTTTCATTTTTGTCTGTCTAATAGCCACACAGATAAAAGTATAAACAATATTAACAAAAATGACACCTTTTTTTAAAAAAATTCAAAAGCAATTTTCAAATGAAAAATAAGCTTTCCACATAAAGGAAAATATAAGAACATTTTAAGAACCAAACATATTTATAATAAAAAATATTATAATAAAGATTTACATTTTTATCTGTTTGTAGACTGCTGGTTTGAGATCTATTAGAATAATTACTATTTCTGTTTAAAAGCTAATATTATTATTATTATTTTATCTCCTTTCTAAGTAAAGGAGTTTCCCTTTTTATTATTATTATTATTAAACATCGATCAAATGTTTTACAGTCTTAAAGTGTATATTTTTTGCTAAATTTAGCACAAATAATTATGATCCTATGAAATTCAAATTCTTTAAATTTGACCTCTAAATAAATAATATAAAAAACTGAAGATCAATTTAAAAATAATCCTAAATTAAAAATATTTTAAACTGATAGTAATACTTAATGTGCAGCATTAAAAAAAATATAATCACAGTAATAAATAATGGAACATTTTTATCTGCAAATAATCCTTAGGATATAATCTCAGGCTACTGTGTTACCCATAAAAAATTTTTCATTACTCAATCAGCATTAGTATCATAAACTTTTTTTGTTTTGTTTAAAATGTTATCTTACTTTACTGCATATGATTGATGAAACTGGATAACTGTATAAAAAAATTATATTTCAAAATCTTTTGAGATACTGACTGACTGAAACTTCATTAAGTATAATTTTCTCATCATTTAAAGCATTTATCTAATTAGAAAAGTATTTCTATTTCTAACAATTTAGAACTTCACTGTTGGATCCCCATAAGTGTATTGCTTCCTACCAACATTCAGTTATTTTATTGCTAACATAATCAAACAGATTTTGAAAAGAAAGATTTATTTGTACAAATTGCAATATCAATGTTATTTTGGGGGACATTAAGGACTGATAAACGTAATTAGATGCCTTTTTTTGCAGTTACCTTGTCTGCTAAAGCAGATGAAAATAAACACCAATAGAAAATCACACCAAATTCAGTGTAGAAAAGTAGTTTTTCAAAGTGAAAATGTTGAGCAGCTGAAATTCAGTCAGCTCAGAAATGTTTATGGATTCAGATGAATGAGCCAAAACAACCAAAGAGATTTTAAGTTGCATTGAGGTCAAAATTCAGAAATTTTGCAACATTTCCATTAGGATATATTTTTGAGCATTCCCCAAATCCAAGATTTATAACTAAAAATTGCCACTTCTTTTTTGTACTATGAACAGGTTTCCATTGTATTTATAAATATCTATTAAAACTTACACTGCTTCAATAATATTAAAACTTCAAAGATATTCTAAACAGATAGCTGCATCCCCAAAGAGCCATTTTCTCTCTCCCCTTTTAATAGAATTTCAAACATTGTAATAAATGCTTCAATTAAAAAGTTAAAAAGTAATGTAGCATTGTAATTTTCAAATGTATATAATAAAAAGTTCTGTATTTATAAACTTCTATTTATGATTTGACAATTTATTTTTCAGCTTACTTTCATAAATTCAACACTATAGATATAAAATATTTTCTTTCTTTCTAGATAATTAAAGGAATAATTAGAATCTGTAGTTTTTATATATAACTTATAGTAATATTTATTTTTTAAATAATATGTTGCAATAACAATAGGCTAATTTTTATACATAATACTTACAGCAAAATGTCTTTGGAAAGCTTTAGGACCCTTATATGTGAAGTTGCCACATATTTCACAGCTATAAGTTATATTTAGCCCATGCAATTTGTACAACCAGTATGGAATAGGCTAAAAGAAGGGGAAAAAAAACCCAAAGATTTGAAAATAAAAGATTAACATTGTTTTAAGTACTGATAATGATTAATACTTTTAGATCCATTCATATTTAAAATTTCTATATATATATATATATATATATATATATATAATGAAACAAAATGAGAAAACTTTCATACTCAACTTTCAAATAAATACATCTATAGTTGATGACTAAAAAATTTTTAACATTAAAGAACTGCCAGTTGTAATTTTCTAAATGCAAGACAAACATATAGGTAAACAAACCTTTCCATCCCAACCTAATGGCAAATTTTTAGGATTATAAATAACATCATTATCATCTTCATCATCAGAATCTGAATCAGAAGCTTCATTATCAGATTCTTCCCTCTCTCCAACAGTGCGTGCTTGTTTCCTTTGCACGTTTTCTTTAGTAGCTTGTCTCTGTTCCTAAGTAATACAAAAGACATTTTTTTTAAATAAAACTTTATTTTAACAATATCAAATAATGTTGATGAAGAAAATTTAATCATATGAAGAAACGAAATGTTTTTAGTAATACACATTTTCTAAAGTAATAATATATATAATTATTTTAATATATATATAGTATCCTAAAAAATGTAAGTATAATAATTGATTAATATAGAGAAAGGATGCAACTATGCACGAGAGCATATAAGACATTCCATTCTCTTCAGGTTTGGTAGTTGGCTTCATCATAATTTAAAAGACATAATATGGGAAATCACTGTATAACATTTTCCCATTATACTTTATGAAAAGAATTATTTCCAATATTGGATTAAGGATCTTATTAAATGGGATATTTCTAAATTTCAAAATTCTTGAAATAAGATTCAGTAGAAGTAAAAATAAATAATAAAACAATCTTTAACCCAAAAAAAAAAACATTTTGAACTAAATTGATGAAATTTAGTACATCTTTTTTATATTAAATTTTGTAGTGTTATCAAAGTGTAAATGAAGTCCATATAGAGGAAGTATGTTAATCTGGATGTTTGAATACAAATGAGAATTGAAGCATAAAATGTGACAAATATAAAATGAAATTTACTGTCATAAATTTTCATTATGTAAAAACATTATTATTATTTTTAAGTCATTAAGTAGTTTGAACCAGTTTGAAAAAGCAGGCCAACCTCTTAAAAACACATCTGATTCAAAGAAGAATACATAATAATAATAATACAATACTGGTAAAAGCAGGCAAAAACAAATCTTAAAGAAAAAGAAAAGTAAAGGGTAAAACATAATCTTTAATTTTTTGCCCGTAAATTTCGGAGACACCAAATCCTCCTAACCAAAACAACATCATATTCTCACATGACAACAAATAAATTCCTTTTGAGTTTGACATATTGAAATCTTCATTGATCAAGCTTCACAGAAATTGATGCAGTTCGCTTTCAGATATATAATTTCCTTGCCATAAGTTACCATAGCTTATTAATTACTAAATAATAGAATCAGTATTTTTAAACCATTTATTCAAAATAATAAAATAAAGCAACTTGACTTACGGATACAATTTCAACTAATCTGTAAAGTTGGGCTTCTAATATGGCTAATTCCTTTTGCCTTTCAACATCCTTATGACGCCCAGCTTTACCTGGTTTGGATTTAGCAAACATGGATGGATCCAACTCGCTAAGTTTCTTTCCTTTTGTTTGGAAAAGTCTCTGAGCTCTTTCTTCAAGGGTTCTAGAAAAACAAATTTTAAAATAAATGTTAAATAAAATAAAATATAAGCAAATTTTTATTGAATTCTTTAAAATAATGTAAATTATACTTAAAAAATTTGCAGTACACATAAGACTTCAATCCACAACAATTCTATTTTACAGACCCATATTATATATATATATATATATATATATTCTTCTACATTTTTTTCTTCTTCTATATAGTTTATTATTTTTATATAATATTTTTAAAAAATATTACATCAATATCTTACAATAATTTATTTTATTGAAGTTAAATTGAATTTATTTTTTGTTATTGCTACTTATAACTCCTTTTGGCTTCCTCCTCCTATTGTCAAGATATGAAGATTTGCATAGCTTCCCTTTGATTGGCAGACTACAGAATAAAATATACTCTCAATTAAAAAAAATATATATTATTATTTGCTGTAGCTACCATTAATATTTTTCTTAAGTAGGTGATGGTGAAATGTGTTTATAATGAGACTCTTACTAATGCGATGATTAAATATATAGTATTTTTATCACATGGGATCAACGTTTTATCACACTGACAGCTAACTCATCAAATAAAATCAATAAAATTGCTGTTACGAACTCCTTCCTTCCCATGTTAAACATTTTTGGGGAAAAATATTCCTGTTTAAAGAAAAATTAATAAATTATTCAAAATTCAAAAATCTGCATATTATTGCAAGTTTTCTGTACATATTGAAAGTTTAATCATATTAAAAATTTAAGTCATATTAAAATTAATTAAAAAATGGAATTAAAAATGTAATCATATTTTTGAGATAAAGTACATTAGTTTGAAATATAAGTTTGGAGGAATTATTATCATAGAAGAATATGAGAACAAAAAGGATCCCCTCCTTTTATAATATTAAAATGACCCATATATATAGTTGGCTTTTAATAAAAGCTCAATCATCATCTCAAACAAAATATTTATTACACACACATATAAAGCAAAGACAAATAAAAGATCATATAGCATTTTCAGTTCAGGACAATAAGCCTACAACTACACCTTCAAGGGCTGGCAAGGGAGAACAGTGTAAATGACTGAAATGAGGGAGGAGTAATCAGAGACATTCATCCACATGAAGAAGAATAATGTTCCACTTCATCCAAGCACCTACCATACTTATTTTAAATATATACTTTATATGTCAAATTTCAAAACATACTGCTGATTAATAAACTGTTATAAAAAGAAATAAATGAAAAGAAATCAAGAAGTACTTTAAAATAATTTTTTTAAAGAATTCATTTTTTTGTTCTTGTTGTTGTTTCTTATGTCACTTGCCACAGATAAGCTTGCTGAGGAAGTCAGCAATTTAGGTCTAATCAGCATCTCTTGTTTTGTAGCAGCACCAACTAGGGCCAAGAGTACGACTTTTGCTACTCACTCATCACATTTACTTGCACAGCCCCTTTTTTACAGGGGAGCATATTCACACACACCTTACAGATAGAAAACAGAAAAACAACCATGCCTGAACCAGGACTTGAACCCAGGATCACAGGGAAAATACGCAACCCCTTTGCCAGGACGTGTCTATATTCACATTTTTTTAATAATAAAAAACTATAATTCATTTTTTAAGCTCAGATAATTTAAATTTTTTTTACTTTTTATAAAATATGGTTTTTTTTAAAAAAAAAGATGGGGGCTAAATAATATTTATTGATTTTTTTCACTCTTTTTGCAGGTATTGAAATGTTTTAATTTATGGCTATTTTTGCACTTACCCTCCACATTTCAGTCCCAAAGCCATCAAAGCAGATTTTAATCTATCCAATCCTAATGATGCCAATTCCTAAAAGATATTTGTTAGAAATCATTACAAAAAGACATCAGTTACAAATGCATTTATCTCATATTCATAAATATGTACCAACAGATTCTAAAAGAGATGGAAGATTAGAGTAAAATAAGAAGTTTAATGTGAAAGGGAAATGCATTCAAATAAGTTCAAAACTTCTAAGTTTTGAAGCATAATAATTCATAAAATATGTGATCAGACCTATCAAGAGAATATGCTCATTAATGCTATTTTTGGCATACAACCACCTTTTTTCAAAATCTTGCATCCTCTAAGCTGGTTAAAATAGCAATATATAAAGCATCTTTTTTCCCATACTTGTTAGTGTTATGTTAGCAATTTTCATTATACTTATTTTAATAATCAATACGGCTAAAAATTTATATTTGAAATGAAGATATTAATGTAATGCCAGAAATTATAGTTTATGCCAATATTTTTTTTATAAACACAATCATTTCTGCATATAATTCTACTTTAAAATTAACTTTTTTGAATATTTAATGTTAGTCTTCAATTTTTAACAGCTGTTTTAGAATTATCTTCTTGTTGTTGTTGCTTATCTCCCTCAGATTGAACAGCAATTAAACAAAGTGCAAGAGATCATTTTGCTTGATAAGAATGTAAACTGACTCCATCTCATTCACCAGTTGCCTCAAAGAGGTGAAGATTCAGATAAGAGTATTTGAACACTTCTTGGGGGTGGTGCACACCAAAAACAAACTTGGACACCAACCAGCATATTAGTCTAGAGGAATTCTCCACTTCATTTTAGTTCTTAGTTAAAACAAGGCATGGATCTCTGCAGTCTGCAAGTGGCAGGAGGGACCTTTCCCTTCCCCAGAGGAGAAACAGAACCAGGTGGGCTCTGGTCTCCATAAGAATTTTGTTTCATGTTTTGGGTTGATTCTCTCTCTCTCTCTCTCACACACACACACACACACCAATGGTACAACAAATATGCTACAATAATACTACAATTATCAGAAACATTGAACAGATGATAGGGAATATACCTCCCATGATGAAAAGGCAGATAAATCCAGATGAGCACCAGAATGTGTCAGGGCACTTTCAGTTTCTTTCTGATTAAGGAAAAGAAAAATTCATAATAAACTTTTAAAAAAATATTACAATAATAAGAAAATAATAATTAATTCTAATCACAGCATGCATTAATGTGAGAATAAGTAATAGAAAAGGACTTTTGATTGTTTACCATTCAAAATCTGTAGTTAATTATACTTCACCATTGATGAACAAAATTTATAGGGTTTTCTTTTCTTTTCATCTGCTTTTATATGCTTCAAAGGTTGTAAAAATTATAATACCCATCTTTAAAAGTATAAAAATTAAAAGTATGAAACACATTTGCTTTAGTTAAAAATTGCTCCTCCTAAAATAAATTACAATTAGTATCTAATGGAAAATGGTAGCAAGAGCTTGTGAACATGGACTCTATTTTAACTAGTTAAAAGAAGATAAAAACTATTTCATAACATTTGATTTAAGATAAATTAGATTAGTTTTATAAAAATATTTTTATTTATTTTGTTTATGTATAAAATTTTCAAAAAGATACTTGATTTTTTTTTCTGATTACAATATTTTTTAAATAATCAACAAAAATACTTGAAACTATAGGAAGGGACAAGTTGTAGCACATTAAATTAATGGAATTTATCTTAATTTCTGCAGTTCAATTTACAGCTTTAAATATTTGTCTTCTCAAAGATTAGATTCCACCCTAAGGATTAATCTCAGAAAGAGTTTAAAATTTACTTATTAAAAATTGTAATTAAAAAATCTTCCTTCATAACTGACCCACCTGAGAAAGTAGCAATTGTAAAAAAATTAAGAGAACATAATAAATAAAAACAAGAAAAAAAAATAATAAGGAAAAAAAAAGTTTAAGATAACAAAGTCCAAAAGAGAAAGTAAAGAGGGAAGAAAAGTTAAAGATAATTTCACACTAACATACAAAAAGTTGTTGTTTTGAACACATTTATGCCCAATCCCTCTCCTTCTAATTTAAACATTCAGAAAACAATTAGCAGAACTTGGAGAAAAAAATGCAGTAGTACTAAAAGTGCTTCCATACAATTAATTAACTCTGATTTGTGTGAGCTTAGTGAACAAATAACATTAAAAGTGAATGTAATATTTTTATTAAAGTAGATCATTATTTGCTTATTTAATGATCTTGGTTTTAAAATAAGCGATACAGGTATAAAATTCAAGAAATTTAAAAAAAGAGAGAAGAAGAAAGAAAACCATCTCAAATTTACAGAAAGGATCAGATTTTAATTACACTATAAAACAAAGAAGTATAACTTATTTGCAGTAGAGCAATTATCAACTTATTCCTTGTAAAATTCTAAACAGTGTA
The DNA here is from genome assembly GCA_026289955.1 of Argiope argentata. Classification (NCBI taxonomy): domain Eukaryota; kingdom Metazoa; phylum Arthropoda; class Arachnida; order Araneae; family Araneidae; genus Argiope; species Argiope argentata. The sequence continues at coordinate 29,967 of JAOUZG010038391.1, read as the reverse complement.
AACATATCCAAGTAATTCTGCATTTGTATAATTCTTTCAACAGTAGCTATATTCTCTATCTACCTGGTTCTGCAAAAAATAGGGGAATTTACCACTTTATGAAAATTTTAAAAGCTGTCGCTTAATTTTCGATTCTTCCTAGAATTTATGAATAAATAATGCATATTAGATAAAAAGAAATACAATGTGTCATGTGGATATTATTTACCATGGGTAAATGAATTGTAAACCACATGCTATAATTATCCCGATATACTAAAAATGATGTTTTTTTATTGTATATCAACATATAACAAGTCACAAATTCCTGTAAATGTTATATGACTGTGCACAGTCAAATAAAAAGAAATAAAATAAAATATTTTAACTTTTGCTCAACAGATTTGTGAATTATTTGAACAAAAATTTATGCTTACTTGCCAACCAGGGAAAGTGCCTTGTTCCCATTGTTTATCAAAATCAACTAATACAGAATCCATCTCCTAAAAATGAAGAATTGTAAGGAATATTGAAATTCTTGAATCAAATGAACTGAATAAAAAAATTTAAGTTTTTCCTAACTGAAACTAATGCTGTACAACATATTAAATATTTTAAAGATATAACTTAAGTTTCAAAATATATTTTATAATTCATTAATTATTAAGTAAGTGACAAAACAGTAATAAGGATAAATTCTTTAAATTAACTTCAATCAATGAGTAAATTACAAAATATTAGAAGTGAATATTTCATAAATCATTGCTCACAATGATGAATTAAATAGCTTAACAGTATTGCATTCAAAATTAGAGAATAAAAGGTGTCATATTATGCTATAATTTGTTTAAATTCTCTTAAACTTAAATAATAACAATATAACAAAATTCAGCTAAAATTGTTCAAAATAATCCAAAGTGACAGTGAAAACAAGGGGGGACATCAAATCATTTTTTGTGACATTCAAACTTGTTTCCCAATAGAATCCAAAAATTATAGTTATAATTTTTTCTAAATATAGAAGCGGAGATATCTCAAGATTGAAAGTTCCTCTTAACTAAGCATAAGCAAAAATTAAAGGTTTAGTAACAAATTAAAAATTTGAAACTTTACTTTTATTTTATTTTATTTAGTTCAAAGATGTGTACAATATTTTTAAATAAAACATACTGCAAAACTACACTAAACTTAAATTATAATGTTTACGAATATATAATACTTCCAATCAAATATACTTTAAAAAAACTTAAGTTGCGCCAAGATAAATAATTTTTATTGTTTTAAAAATGTGACATAACTGAATAATAAAAATTCAAAGGCATCTTAAACAAACAGCATAAGAAATGTTTTAAGTTTTTACAAATCTTAGGTTCATGAAGTATTGGAATTTAGATTACATTACAAAGAATATTAATTGATGCATTTAAAATTAATTCTACTGAAATGTGCAAATTACTATTCAATATATCAAAATTATAACAAGATTACTTTAATGAGCACATCATTACTTGGTGTAGATTTTCCAGCTTTAACATAGGGACTACAGTGAAATATATAATTAAAAGAAGAAGAAAAATACCTCACTGAGATCAAGCAATGGCTTAATACGAGATATGTAATCTTCCAGATACTCTAGCAAGCTTTCTATATATCTGAAAAGATAACATATAGTTAATATATATTAAGTATTAACTCAATTATTTTTAGTTTATATAATTTACATGGGGGAAAAATGTTATTGCTAAATAAATTACATTATACTGGCCACTATTTGGAAAAAGGATAAATAGCAAGAAAAGGTTTAAAAAATAAGCATTTTTAAATACCTTACCCACCCATCCAAAAAAAAGCACCTTCTTATTTACATGGATACATAAACTTGCTTATTTTATAAGTATATGTTATTTTCTCCTGTATAATCTATTGTTTTTATTGAAATTCCTTTTTAAAAAATTAATTCTAAATTAGTACATTTTAAAATTTATTTCTGTAGCAGCATAAAAATATTAATATTCCTTTTTGTGATACTGCAGAAGCACAACTAATTCTGTGGCAAAGAAAATAAGTTATTTTTGATGAAAATATTAAAAAATAAAAAACTGTTGTCTTTTTCAACATTTCTTAAAATTAGAATGAATGTTGTTAGAAATAATGTTAATTGATGTAGAAGCATAGCATATCCAAAAATTTCATATTTGACTTTTTTTTTATATGCAACAACAAATAAGATTCAAATTGTTTAGGATTTAAAGTATAAATTTCTTCCTGCACTTCTTCACCATATTTAGCTATAGAGAACTTTTTATTTGTACCTTATAAAGCTGAGAGCTAAAATATTCCAGAATGTCTTCTATCATAAGGTTGGCACATTCATAAAACAATGTCATGTTCTAATTGATTGATTTTTTAAAGAATAGCAGTGTTTATAAATGGCCAGCCTATAAAAAAAATTATCTTAGCATTTCTTCCATTTGAAGTTTAATAAAGGGCCTTTTTAAATTTCTCACATTTTTAAAATTTAACAAAAATTTGCTTTTAACTCATATGCAAAAATAAATAAAATTTTCTTACCTTATCTTTAAAAAACTACATAAAAATGGTTATATATTTTACAAAGAAATGAAAAGGATTTAACAATTCCTAATATTCAAAAACAATGGAGACAAATTCATGAAACTAAAAACACTCTAACTTTCTAGTTAGAGACAAAATGAAAATAAAAAAAATGAAAGTTGATGCCCCTTAAAATTTTTTTTCAAACCAAAGCAAAACAATATATTGTAAATATAATTGATACCCCCTTCCTTTTTTTAATCTTCCAGTGTAAAAATAATTTTCTGTAATTATATGCTTTGATGCTAAAGCAAAGATATTTCAAAATTCAGTTCTTATTTTAATTAAATTAATTAAATTTCTAATTAAAATTTTGAAGAATAAGTTCTTAGTGGACCTCTTAATACCCAAAAGGCAATTACCTGATCTGTACAAATAAAGACAAACCTCTATTATGCATAGAGAAATTTCAATAGGGTAAAAAATTATAGTAATTGCAGAAAAAAAAAGGACAAGGGAAAAATCATATAAAGACAGAACCTGAACTTTAAAGAATAAAAATTCTTAAAAACTTTATATATCAAATCTAAATATTAAAAATTCTTTTGAAAGTACTAAAATTTTGTGAAAGATTGATCCAACAAATAAGAAAAACGATTGCAAAAGAAATCATGAACAGTAAAAACTTATAGAATCGAATTATCAATCCATCAATCCAACAAACTAGAATAATTACATATCATAATTAAACTTAAAAACAGTACAAAGACATTAAAAATGCCATTCAAGACATTACTCAAAAATGGCAAATTGATGAGAATGATGATCAAATGTGTAATATGCTACATAGCCTTCAATGTAATTTTTTTAAAGCGCCTTCTCCCATAATTGATATATATCATTGTACAAGTAATTCAACTTTCTGTATTCTTATCTTCTGTTAATCACACAATCTGCATAATAATCCTTAACAATACATAAAGGTTTAATATACATTTATTAGGCAAAACAAGTTTAAACTTTTCATAATTTAAACAAGGATTACCACTCAAATTTAGGAGAAAAAAAAAAATTATATTCTCCCTGTATTTATGAAAATTTTCAAATTTCCTTGCATTTTCCCAGTTTTTTAAAGTCAATTTTTAAATTCCCTGTTTTTGCAGTCTTCCAGGTAGTTCCAGCAATGTCATGGCAATACTGCAAACCTTTATGTCCATGTTATCAATTAATTATATAAAATGTCCAAATAAACAAAAATGTAAATAATTTTTGGTCAATTTTTGAGAAAACAAAACATTTTTTACCAGATTTTTTTTCTCTCCCCCCCTGGCCTCTCCAAAATTAAGCCTTTTAAGATACTTAAAAATAGTTTTCAAATCTAACATTGAACTTTTATTGATTTTCCAATTTATTAACATATTACATTTTAAATTATTAATATAAAATGTAATTTCTTATTAAATTTCACCCTTTAATTGAATCAACCTAATTCAAATTATTGTGTGCAAATTAAAAAAAAAGTGTACATTAATAAAATGAAAACCTACTTCCAATGAGTTAATGTCATTTTTTTAAAAAAAACAAAGACAAAGGCATGTGACTGATGATTTAATAGATAAGTTTGAATTTTACTATAACCTTAAAAACTGTACATCATATTAAATTTTAAAATATATTAAAAATAAAGATGGTAATTATACCACTGAAATTAAACTGGTAGGCTTAAAAAAAGATAATTTTCTAAGTTTTAAAATAATGCAAAAATCAATATTGTGAGATAACAGTTTTAAATGAAATAAACAATAATTTTCACAAATGAATCATAGCAATAACTTATCAAGAGACAGTAAACATATTCAATGCCATGCCTCAAACCTAATATTAAGACAACCTATCAAGTTAGATTAAAATTTGTTATAATTAAATAGTAAGTGAGAACCAAAGCTGAGTTACTCAAACAATGTGTTAAGAACATTTTCAGCTCAATAATTTTAATCAAGATTGTTAAAATAAAAGAAGAGTTAGTACTATGACAGCTGCCATTTTCAACAATAAAAAAATAAGAATGATTTATGTGCTAAGCATGCTAGCTTTACACACAGAGAGATAAAGCTGTTCATACAATAAAAGCAATTTAGAAGTTTCAAATTTACTTTGTTCTGAAATAATTAAATATATAAAGAATACTCTTACTTTTTATATTCCGTATTCTTCCTCTCTTTTGGTATATCAAAAACTTGATCAAAAATTGACAAATATGTCAAATAATCAACTTTCTATGTGGAAAAAATGAAACAAACATAATTTAGTTGAAAAATATTTATAAATTTCTAAATTATATTAAAATACAACATATTAATTCAAAAAATAAGGTTGACAGAAAAGTTACCTCAACTCCACGAATATTCAAATATTTTTCATAACATTCATGAAGATCAAGAAATTTTCCATATCCTTCCTCATCAGTAAAGTCAACCATATCTTGAAAAAAAAAAAAACAATTAAAATAAAGCAAAGATTGCATAGAATTAACCTATAATAAGAGAAGTATTTTTCCATTTGCTTGGCAGCCATTGTCAAACATTAAAATCACAAAAACTGACATAAATCATAATAACCTTGCAGACACAATCAGATAACATGTAACCAGGTATCATCACAACACATAAACATACATTAAACTTCAATTTACCAAAAAATATTTTCCAATAAGAGACTCGTATTGATGAAATCACATATAAAGCGTATTTAAACTAATATCAAGCAAACATAAAAATACTAATAATATTTCATTTTAACAATAAAACTGTGAAAATAATTGCATAAGCATTACTTATTGTGATCATGGATAATGTTACCATTAATCATAAATTAACAGAATCATCATAATCAAATATGAACAAAAATATTCATTTAATTGGATCGTTACATCGACTAATGTTTGTTAAGAATTATTCTTTTACTGTAAGAGGATGCTGCACCGCCTCCTATACAAATGCAGATTTTAGAATGTATCAAAAAAGTATGAGTGAGAGCCTTAATGATAACAGAAATAAAACCATCAAAATAGCAACTGTTTCTTGTTTTTCCCTTGGTGGCTGCTAGGGTGAGTTTGAGTTTGTTTCCTGAAACTTAAGTGCAAAACATTTTGGTGTCAAAAGTGATGAATGTGATTTTTTTTCAGTTTTTTGCATTTGAGTTCTGAGCTTTTTGTGGTATAATTTGCTATTTTGGTTTGTGAATTTTATTTGTGGTTTTACAGGTTTTATTAGTCAAATTAGTGTGGTTGTTGGATAAATTTTAGAGATTTTATTGATATTTTTATGTAACAAGTGTAGAAAATGTTTGGTAATTTGAGGAAGGAAAAGTTGAGGTTAGTTGCCACGGAGATTGGTTTGGATGTTATGGAAGGCCCAAAATAAATTGATTTGAAAAAATTAATCAAAAAGAGTGAAGATTTTAAGAAAGAATGAAATTTTGTACAGGGTGTAATAGATAATATAATCGAGGATAAAAAATTAAAGAAGGAAAATGGTATAAGAAGGTTGGAAATAGAATGGGTAAAGGTGGCACAATTAGAAAGACGGAGTTGCAAAATGGGTTGAATGGCTCAGGTCAAGGTGATTTGGATCATCAAATCAGAGTGTTGAGAATTTGACTAAAAGTATCAAACATTGATCATTCCCATATCTACTGGAGCAGGGTCCTTTAATCTTTCAATTGTTGGAAAAAGCATTTACAACCAAAAACATGCCAGACAATTTGAAAGTGGAGATCTTTTTAAATATGTTAGGTGAAAGGATTTCAAATTGAATGGTTTATGTAACCAAGGAAGACATCACAAATTACGATAAACTTAAAGCTATTGTTTTGAAGAAATTTCAGCCACCCCCCAGGAATGTTTGGATCAGTTGTGAAACAGAGAATTGTGTGCAATTTGGATTTCAATTGAGTGCTTATTTTGAATATTACTGCAGCCTCAGAGCAGTTGCTGTTTTTAAATCATTTATTAATTAATAGTTTCTGAAAAACTATGTAGTGAACTTGATTGTGAATTAAGAATCATATGGCTGTGAAGCAAGGAGAGACATGTTTTAGATCTCAGGTTTTAAACAGGAAATGTAAAATTTATTTGGCTTTAAAGGGTAAACAGAGAATAGAGACTACATCTACAAGACTATATTCAGATGTTGGAGGGGAGAGAAGTGTTGTGTCTTTGGCTAATAAGCCTCATAAATATAACAATAAAACTGAATTGAATGTATATATATCTAGTGCGAGGGAAATGAAATGTAGATTTTGTAACACTGGAATACATCTGTTATCTAATTGTATAGGGTTTTAAAGATTTTTAGTGAACAATAAAGTAAGCTTTGAAGAAAAAAAATATGTTGTGCTTTAAGTGTTTTCACCCCTTTCTTTCTTTCTTTTTCAGAATATTGCGAGAACATGCAAATCGAGAAATTTCTATGGTGGTTTGCACCACACAGTTGTTCATTATAAAAGAGATAGTAATGAAGGTAAAAGCATGCAGCCCAATACTGCAACAAGTACACAATGTAATTCATCTGTAACAAGTACAAGCATATTTACAGTTCTTTTGATTACATGCAATGTTTACGGTAATAATTCAGAATTACATTTGAGTAAAATGATAAGAATTTTTTTGTGATCGTGGTGGCAAAAGAAGTTGGTGCACATGGTCATTGGCTAATTGCTTTAAATTAAAATTGATTCGAAAAGGAAGGTTGTCTGTTTTCTCCTTTGGTTTTGTTGAGCCTGTAGAGAGAATATATGATATCAGAGTAATAACCCTCATCAGCCAACATGACCCTGATCAACTAATTTCTGTAGAAGTACTAATAGCTGATACAATCATTACAGCTTCTGTGATTATTCCCAATGCAGATGTCCCAAAAGGTATGTAGTTGTGAGGCTTAATTTTTGCCTTTTTTTATTGGAGATGTCTTTTGGTGGATAATAGATACATCTCAAGTTCTGAAATTAAACAATACAGTGACCTGCATTATTACTATTTTTAGGTTCGCATTACAGGGTGTTCAAAGTAGTGGTCCTTGTTCAGCAAATTTTTTGGTGTCCGCGTCAGATGTTCAGGTAATATGTGACATGGAAACGCTGAGCATTAGAGATGTTGAAATGAATGTGACTGATAGAGAATTGTTAAAGCATTTTAATAGGAACCTAAAATTTAAAGATGGAAGATTTGAGGCTAAGTTGTAATGAAGGACTGATCTCAGAAAATTGGAGAACAACTTTTGTCTGGCCAGGAAATGATTCAACTTATTGAAAAAGGAGTTCAATAAAAATGAATGGATGGCTGGTGTTTATTGCAACACAATTAGAGATCAGGAAACAAATGAGGGATTAATTGATGGTGGTGGTGATGAATAGATTTTTCTGGCACAAGAGCCAGGATTGGCCATGCTGCGCCAAGACACATGGTAGTAATGTTTCTACACAAATCACATATAAAATGTTTTCTCCATGAAACAAAGTTATAAAAACATTATGGTAAAAGAAGCTGTTATAAAAAGGTATGAAGATTTAAATAAGAAAAGACATACGTCAAAACGAAGTGTTGAAAAAGTAATGAAATTTATATAAAATAGATAACGTTAATAGCAGCTAAAAATTTGAGAATATTACAATGATGCTGTTCTCCAATGAGTTCACGCAAATTCGGTGATGATGAATTAAAAAAATGCATACAATAAAAATTAAATTTGGGACATTCAATTAAAATATGTAAAACTGTAAGGTTAACTTTACAATCCGAGCACATCGGTGCCCTCTCTCCAAACAAAAGATGTTTGTGAGTAAGGCGTGTGTGGCCAATTCTTAGTCTTGTCAATTTTACATCAGTCCATCGAACCGAAGCAACAGGCCACATTCCAATTGTCGGCTTAATAAAATGCAGTTTATTTTGGATTTCTTTATTCCAAGATTCTTGCCAAATCGAAAGTATGTGACCACCATACATGTTAATTAGATCAGCATGAGGGAAAGGGCACTGTAAAACATGCTCAGCGTTTTTGGCAGCAGTGTCATTACCGATTATGCCAACATGACTAGGAATCCATCTGAACAAGATATCATACCCTCTAGCCTGAAGATCTCTCAGACAGCAAAGAATATCAATTGCAATAAGATGCTTACACTTCAAAAAGTTGCACAGTGTTTCCAAATCACTCATGCTATCTGAGTAAATGCAGAAACAAGTTTCTTCAGAAAGAGCAGTTTTGTCGAGAGCCAACAAAATTGCAAACAATTCGGCAGTCAAAACAGAGCACGAATCATGCAGGCGATAACTGTATGTAATCTCAGGAAAGACAATACCACACCCAACAGATTGAGATGATTTCAATCCATCAGTGTATATCGGTGAATAAGCAGAAAGTTGATGAAGGTGAAAATTAAATAATTGATGAAAAATAACAGGAGGTGTAGTAGTTTTATCAAAATTCAAAAACGGGTTAAAATATGAAAAATTCGGATAATCCCAAGGGGGAAAAGATAAAAAGTTAATTGGATGAACCTCGGCATTTCCAAGATCCACATCTTGAATATAAATTTTTATTCTTTCATGAAAAGGAAGAATGTTATAAGGACAGGCATTGTAGAGTCTATAAAGACTAGCAGGCACCGTCAAATTCTGAACTGGGTGTTTGGAGAAAGAAATCATGTGGAAGAAATATCGAACTGATAACTTTCTTCGTCTTAAATGCAAAGGTAAATAATTGGAAATTACGTACAAACTTTCGATAGGTGAAGTCCTAAAGGCTCCAGTGCAGATACGTAATGCCGAATGGTGCAATGTATCAAGTCTCTGTAAAATGTTTGAACGAGCAGAACCATAAACTTCGCAACCATAATCAATGCGAGAAAGTATTAGAGCTTCATAAATGCGAAGCAACGAAAGTCTATCAGCTCCACAAGCTGTATTCGATAGAAATTTTAAAATATTGAGTTTTTTCTCGCATGCCTTCCGTAAATGAAGTATGTGTGGAAGAAATTAGAGTTTCCTGTCAAACATAACTCCTAAAAAGCGAGTCTCTTCAGTCACCGGAATGGCAGTATCGCGGATATTGATCACAGGATCTGGGTGAAGACTTCGCTTTCTACAGAAATGGACGCAACAACTTTTCTCTGGAGAAAGTGTGTGTCCATTTTCATCGCACCAAGATAAAATGTTGTTGATCGCTATTTGCAGCTGTTTCTCAATCAGAGGCATATGTGATCCTTGACAAGAAATTTGGAGATCATCTACGTACAAGGTCCCGGTTACAGTTGCAGGTAAAACTTTAAGAATTTGGCTAAAATGCACAATAAACAGAGTGACGCTTAAAACGCTTCCCTGAGGAACACCTTCCTGTTGAAGAAAGGTATTTGAAAGACAATTTCTGATTCGAACATGGAAAATACAACTAGACAAAAAGTTTTTGATAAAAACAGGTAAATTTCCCCTGAGACCAAAATCAAATAATGTGCGAAGAATTCCATAACGCCATGTGCGATCGTATGCTTTATTGATGTCGAAAAACACACCAACAAGATGGTTTTGACGTACAAAGGCATTACGAATGTGGGTTTCCAACTGAATAATGTTATCAATGGTGCTTCTGCCCTTTCGGAAACCACTCTGAAAGGATGGAATACAATCGTTTTTTTTTCCAATTCGTAAACAAGTCTATTGTTAATCATACGTTTAAGAGTTTTACACAGGCAACTAGTTAAGGCGATTGGTCTGTAGTGTGATGGGTTACATGGTTCCTTTCCAGGTTTCAAAATCGGTATTACAACTGCTTCATGCCACTGGGAAGGGAATGTTTGAACTACCCAGATTCTATTAAATAAGTAAAGAATGTTAGTTAAGGAATCTTCAGCCAGATGGCGCAGCATGTTGTAAGTTATTCCATCCGGACCAGGGCTAGAATCATGAACTTGAGATAAAGCTTTTTTCAATTCAAAGATTTGAAATGCACTATTATACAGATGAAAATTGGAGGTTTCAAAGTGGAGATTTACCTTTTCAGCACAACTCTTAGTTGCAAGAAATGTGGGATTACACGAGTCTGTGCTTGAAACCTTCTCAAATGTTTGCGCGATAACATTAGCAACATCTGTAGGGGAAGAGTATGTCATGTTTCCTATATTTAAAACTGGAAGAGAAAACTCCTAGTAAATACCATTTGCTGTCTTAACTTTTCTCCAAAGTTGCTTACTGGTTGTACATGAAGTGATAGAGGAGACAAATTGCATCCATGATTCCCTTTGGCTACGACGTCGAATGCATCGTGCATTTGATCGCGCTTTTTTAAAGGCAATAAGATTCTCTGTCGTGGGATACCTACGAAAAATTCCCCATGATTTCCTTTGCATCTTGTAAGCATTACGGCATTCATCGTTCCACCACGGCCGACGAAATTTTCGTGGATGGGGTGAGCTCTTAGGGATAGCAACGTCTGCAACACTTATAATTGTGTTAGTAACATTTTGAGTAGCTTCAGTTACATTTTCAACAGCAACCATTGCTTCTGTAATAACAGCAAGTTCAGTGAATGTTTCCCAATCTGCTCGCTGGAATACATAGCGTTGAGGATGTTGAGTTCTACAAGTACTATCAGCATGAGAGACAATGAGAGGGAAATGATCACTATTCAACAGACTATTGCTAATGCTTAAATTCAGCATCGGGAAAAGTGAGGGAGAACAAATAGCAAGGTCAACACTGTGAAAAGTATGTGTCGGCTCATGGAAATGCGTTTTCTCATCATCATTAAGGAGGCAGAGACAATTTTCCGAGATAAATTCTTCAATGTTTTTTCCTCGAGAATTTGAGGTATCTGAACCCCATAATGGCCGTTAAAATCCCCAATCAAGAGAATTGGTTTAGGAAGTTGATCAACTAAAGCATTGAGGTCGTTTTGACTAATAGTTTCATTTGGCAGTAGATAAATACAACAGACTGTGACTAGAGTCCTAACGTGAACCTGGGTAGCCACAGCCTGCAGAGAAGTATGAAGAGGAAGTGGTGTACTGGGGAACTGGTTGGAGGTCAAAATACAAACTCCACCGGAGCTAATTCTCCCAGTATCAAAATTTTTCCGCACAGAATGGTAACCACGTATCTTAAAAGGAATATCTGACCTCAGGTGAGTTTCCTGAAGGGCGAAGCAAACAGGTTGAAAGGAATTCAGTAAAGCCTTAATGTCTGCAATCTTGTTCCTGGCACCGCGACAATTCTAAGACAGAAAATTAACCATAAAGTAGGCCGAAAAGGACAGGAAAGGGAATTTTACTTGGGTTTTTTAAAAAACTTAGATTTGAAAGGCTTCGATGTAAGTTTCTTCGAGTCCGAGCTTTTGCGGTCTTGATCCATGTCACTTAAAGTGTCATCAGATGGATAAATTGTAAGACCGATGAACTTTTCTTTATCATCAACTTTATTTCTTTCTTTATTTTTATTAACAGAAAGTTTTAGATTCGTCTTTTCTTTTTGTGTGTTTTTTATTTTTTTCTGTTTTCGAGAAGTGGACGATGTTTCTTCCCATGATTTTTTTATTTCCAATAGCGCTAACCATTCGGTCATCTTAACAGTAATTGTTTTCTCTGTTTCTTCAGAGAGATGAATATTAGAAGAAGATTCAGAAAGTTTATTTATTGTTGACTTCGGTTGCGGAAAACTGCTTACGGTTGGAGTTTTTATTGCAGAAGAAAACAATGGAAACTTTGTTGCAGGAGTTCGTGTTTCAACGACTTTTTTTGCTTCTTGGTAGGATAATTTTTGATTAACTCTGATTGATTGAATTTGTTTTTCTATTGTCCATTTGGGGCAATTCTTTGAGTATGCTGGGTGATTTCCTTTGCAATTAAAACACAGTTCGGAATTTTTGCATGATGCATCCTCGTGACCAGATTCAGAGCAACGGGCACAGTTTACAGTAGTGGATCGACAACTAGTTTTAGAATGGCCAAACCTCTGACATTTGAAGCAACGTAGAGGGTTTGGTACATATGGGCGGACTTTACAATTTAGATATCCCGCTTTTATAGAGGTTGGAAGATTAGTCGTATGGAAAGTTAGAATTATGTGCTTGGTGTCAAATATTTCAGTGCCTTTTTTAATTTTGATGCGTCTGACGTGTTGTACTCCTTGGCTAGATAAGCCTTGGAGGATCTCAACTTCGGAAGTACCGACTAACTCAGTTTCTGATATTACTCCTCTACAGGTATTCAATGTATAGTGTGGTGTCACATTAACTGGATGATCTAGAAATGTTTTAGCCAAAAGGAATGATTTCGTTTGCAGTGATGAAACAGTTTCAATTAAGAGGTCACCAGATCGCAACTTCTTTACAGATTTCGGTTCGCCACCAATGCTTTTAATTGCTTTCTCAATCATAAATGGTGATGTGTTTTGCAACTTCTCTTGAAAAGATATAACTAAAAAACGAGTATAAGAAGCCATTTCGTCAACGGTAAATATCGGTGAATCGTGATGAAAAGAACCCATATGATATTGGAAAAGATTCAGGCTCAACGGCACCACCCACCACGGAACCCAACAAGGGATGGCAGCCACTGGCTCTAGACATTCCCAGCCTCAGCGCTTACCCTGGAGCTAGCCGAAACCTATACGCTGGGAGTCACCCCGGGAGACAGTGACCACCCTTAACGCCAAGCCCAAGGAGTGACCCCTTCGCTTGATCCCCTTGAGCAGCCTAGTCAATTGTCTAGGATACCGGCCGATTGATACATCAGGGACCGGAATGTACCACCCGTCTAAATGGGTTGCCACACACGGCCAACACGTGGGGTTGCGGCTGTCAATGAGAAGCAAGAAAAAAGGCGACAGCTTCCCATGGAGAGCTCCCTCGACGGCAGGCGAGGGAAAGAAAGAAAAAATCTACAATTAATACTTGCAAACCAAATCTTAAATAAATAAGATAAAAAAACAGCTATCCAAGATACAAAATGATCAAAATAATATCAATTTGGAAAAATTGGAAAGAAACGATGTAAATACAGAAATGCAAAAAAACATAATTACTCAGTAGTCTCGACGTAAGGAAATTAAGAATAAATGAGGAAAGATCGCTAAGGCTTCCCGGGAGCGTGACGCCCGTAATTACCAAAGAAAGTAAACCCTTTGAGATAGGAAAAGATCCCTGGGTACCTCGGGGTTGGGACACCCGTACCCACCTATAGAAGGTGAGCCCCTGAGGGGGAAGGATTAATTGAAGATTGTGGTGGGGATACGAATGATATAATGAATAGAGCAGAAGTCAGAGGATAAGGAAACAACTAAAGTTCGTGTGATTTTTAATTGTGCCTCAAAATTGGAAAAAAATTTGTCACTTAATGATTGTTTAAAAGCTGGTTATAATTTGATTCCTAGTATTCTTGAGGTAATAATGAAATTTTGGAGATTTAAGGTTGCATTTCATGAGGACATAAAGAAAGCATTTTTAATGACAGGAATGGCTACTGAGGATCATAGATTTTTTTAAAACTTCTTTGGAACGGAGATAGCGACCATCAGGACTATGCAGATGACTAGATTACTCTCCAGATGCAAAACTTCTCCGTTTATTTTGAGCGCTGTAATTAAACATCACATTTCAAAATTCAAGGCCAAAAGACCCGATTCAGTTTCAGTACTAAATTTTGGATTGAATTATATGAATAATTTGTATTTCGGTGTGGATAGTGTGATGGAAACATTTGCGTTATCACCAGATGCGGCAAAAATTTTGAAAAATGGTGGGTTTAAAAGTTGAGAAAATTAAGGTCCAACAGTAGTGATTTGAGAGCTTTGTGTGTAAAAAACAAATTTTGTAACAGTGTAGAAAAAGCATTCAGTTGAAAGTGCTGGGGCTAAATTGGAACCCTGACTGAGATGTTGTGTCATTGGAAGTAAAAGGGTTGGTGAATAATTTGAGATTAGACAATACCAAATGTTGTGTTCTAAAGACTGCAGCGAGAATTTTTGATCCTGCATGATTGATTGACTCTTAGCAGTAAGAATTAAGGGTTTATTGCAAGAGATCAGGGAAAAAGGTATGGACTGGGATGATGCTTTACCAGAGGACTTAAGTGGATTATATGGTGTATCGAAATTAGGGCATTGAAGGAAATAGTTATTCCTAGGAATTGTTTATTAAATTGTGGGAAAGGATTAGTAAAAATTCATATATTTTGTGGTGTACTGCTCAAGGCTAACGGGGCAACATCCTATATAAGATATGTTGATAAAACTGAAAAATGTAGAGCATCTTTTTTAATGTCAAAATGTAAAGTAGCTCCACTAAAAGCATTAATGTTACCTAGGTTGGAATTGATAATTATTGTGATAGAAGTTAAGACTTGCAAAATTCCTAGAAGGCATTTATTGCAAAATTGTCAAGAAATTCATTTTTGGACAGATTCTCAGATAGTGCTGTATTAGATTAAAGGAAATGCCAAGATGTGGAAGCAGTTTGAGGCGAATTGTTTTGCAGAAGTGCAGGAAAAGTCAAATTTGAATTATTGGTTTTATTGTGAATTGGCAGATAATCCTGCAGATTTGCTCACAAGAGGAGTTTCTGTTGAAGATACCCAGTAAAAACTGGTGGTATAGGCCCAACTGGTCGTTGTGAAATTGTAATTATTGGCAGGAAAGATCAGCCAAGCAATTTCAGGATGTGAGTAATTCAGAAATATTGAGGGAGTAAAAGGCAGATTCAGTCGTTTGTTTTGTAGTTAAGGTGGAAGTTATAGAGGAACTTTGGAATAAATATTCAGTTTAGAGTAGATTGAAAAGTGTAGTTGTGTAGTGTTTGAGATTCGTGGGAAATAGTAGAGGAAATAGGGGTTTAACACCATATTTGGAATATCAGGAGTTGGAGTCACATGATAGGATTATACATTTGGTTCAGTGGGTTGCATTTTCGAGCAAAATTTCCATGCTAGAGAAAGGAAATATATAGAGTACAGGTAAATTGATTCAGCTTAATTCAATTTTAGATAGTAAAAGTTTTCTCAGGGTTGGAGAAAAGTTGGAAAGCGAGTATGAAGCAACCTTTGATAATACCAAAAGAAGATCCAGTAACAACTATGATTATAAGACTGTAATCATGGGCTGAAATTAGACAAACCTAATGGATTTTGGAAGCCAGATCACCCATAAGAAAAATATCAACGATTTGCAGTTTCATGCAGAATTCTCAAGGAAAATAATGGCGTTAATCCATGTCATTCCAGGTAAAGCGTTCTTGAGAGCCAGTACAGACTTTTGTGGATCATTTCTGATCACGCCTCGACGCGAGACCCGTGAAGATGTACATCTGTGTCTTCGTTTGTTTCCTTCTGATAGCAGTTTTAGAGCTTGTCAGTGACCTGAGTGTGTTTCTTGCATCTTCCAAGCATTTTGTTGGACACAGAGGGAAACCAAACAAAATATTCAGCGATTGCAGGACTAATTTCGTCAGGGCTAAATATGAGCTGAAACTGTGGAGTTCAGAGGCAATTAGTCAGTATTTGGCCAATGAAGATGTTGTTTCGAGAATAAATGTTCCACAACCCCACATTTTGACAAACTCTGGGAGGGGCCTGTGAAATCAATGAAATATCACTTGAAATTAGTATTTGGATATCAAATCCAGACTAATGAAGAGCTTTCAACCATTCTCGTGGAGAATGAGATAGTACTAAACTCCAGATTGTTGGTTGCTGCGATGGATGATTCTGAGGATTTTTCAGTTACTACACAGGGCCATTTTCTTATAGGGTCACAATTACAGAAAATCTCGGAATCTGATCTGATGGATCAAAGGATCTTGATAGATTGAAATTGATGAATCAGATTTCACAATCCTTTTGTAGATATTGGCCCTAAGATTATTTAACCCAGTTGCAAGTGAGAAACAAGTGAAAAACTCCTTGTGAAAATTTAAAGGTCAACGATTTGATATCGATAAGAAATAACAATCTACCACTAGTAAATTCGAGAATGGCAAGAGTCTTGGAGATCTTTGAGGGTACTGATGGCTACATTAGAACAGTTAATCTAAAAACTGCAAATGGAGAGCTAATAAAGACCAATCCATAAACTCGTCAGGCTTCCTATTAGCATTAATTGATTTTTGTGTATTTAAATTTTTTTAAAAAGATGTTAGTTTTATTTTTTAGTAATTTGTTTGATTATAAGTGTTCTGATTTTTTGATGACATTTGTCATTGAGGACTGTTAAGAATTATTCTTTTACCATAAGAGGACGCTGGGCCACATCCTATATAAATGTGGATTTTAGGAAGTATCAACCGAGGATGTGTGAGCACTTCAGTGATAACTGAAATAAAATAATCAAAAAGCAACTATTTTTTTTTTTTGTTTTTCCCTCGATGGTTGCTAGGGTGAGTTTGGGTTTGTTTTATAAAACTAAAGAGCACAACGTTGTTATCAATTTTGAAATACAGAATTGATCAATCCATCATTTTCAACAAATGATAATGACCAATGTTCGTAGAATTGCTCACTTTACATGTAAAGAAATAGCTGGTAGTCAATTTCCCATTAAGTGAGCAATGCTTTCCCCCCATGGATACTTACAAAAAAAAAGAAAAAAAGAATTGATCTGAATGTTAAAGATAAAATTCAAATTCTCAACAGGCATAAATTGTTTAATTAAAAATGATTGAACATAATACAGGAGCACAATTGAAAATTTCAGTCTCTCTTTTGTAAAATTTTGAGAATTGATAACTGTTTGGAAGCAAGATCAAACAATAAATGTTAATGACAAACAGAAACAAATATTTAAAAAAAAAAACTCTTTTAATGAATGTCAAAATACTCATGCCATTTTGAAGCATCATTCAAATTTAAAGGCATTGCAAGTATGAACAATATTTAAGAGAACTGCTTAAAAATAACTGTCGGCAAGCAAAAGCAATGAATTTTTTTCACTCACTTTTTAAATAAATTACAGATATCTTTGTTTTTATTCTTTCCCCTCAATGTGATTAAAATTGACATGATTTTAATCAATTCATTTATTGCTATCAATCAGTTAATGTTATTGAAATTCTTAACCCTTAAAATTATCACATCAAGCAAAAGTGTGACATGCTACTGTAATTCTACAAATTTAAAAGCAGATAATACAAATGATAACTAAGAACAAGCACTAAATATACTCGTTCAAAGGTAGTAATATGCAAGAAAAACAAAATTTTGATTAATTAATTTTTTAAATATTTCAGTATCGATCTTTAAAACAACTATTAATACATCATTATTAATAATCAATTACAACATTTCTAATGACTAATTACAAGTCATTTAACATTAATGTATAATTTCTCCTATCAACAGTACCAAATATTTTAACTCTTGACAAGAATATGCCTTTAAAAAAAACATGAACCTTATTAATGTTTTTTTTTACTGTGATGTTGAAACAAATATTTTCAACTCAAATGATAAAAAAATAGTAATATGGTTTATTTGTTCCACAGATAAGCATTTGAATTTGGCATTTGATTCAAAATATTCAGATTCAGAGAGTAAAAATTACAGATAATTAATTTTTGTCTTGCAAACTTATTTTACTTTTAAAAAATGATAATTTATAAGAAATATAGATATTTATGTATGTAACAAAATTCAAAGTTGAGTTTAGTAAAAAGAAATTATTAAAACAAATGTATAGTTTAAAGGGCATCTGTTAATTCAGTTAGACAATTGTTAGTTAGTTAGTTCAGTTAGACAAGTGTTAATTCAGTTAGACAATTTTTCTCATATTACATCATTCTCTTATTTAAATAATAATAAAAATATTTTGATTGCATTCCAGACAGAAAAATAAGTACTTTTTTTTACCAGCATGCAATAGTTATAAATAATGAAACACAAGTGTTGAAACAAAATTAGCTTTTCTATTAAGGCTTAAGTCCCTCTCTGCCAAATCGGCTTAAACACACGAATAAGAGCAGCCCTTGGTTTTTCAGAATCTTGGCAATTCCAGTTTTGTACCGCCAAATTTGTTATTTTAAATTATGAATATTTCAGTGTTAATCTTTTTAAGGAAAAAAATGTATTGAAAAATATTTGACAGTACCACATCTAATTCTTTCTACATAGAAGTTTGATCGTTAATCTTATTAAGATTCCTTAACTGATATTTGACTCTTTTATTTAATGAAGTCTACTAAAGTTCAAATCACTTTTGTGTGACCAATATCCATTTAATACATGTGACATCAATTTTTAAAAAGCACATCGCAAAGCAATATGGAATTTGATTAAAAAACATTACAATTAACAAAAGTTGCAATTTAAAATTCATTTTGCAAACTACATAATAGCAACAAGAATTAAAAACATACTGTCTGGTACATTATCTTCAGTACTCTCTCTTAGCTTATTCAACTCCTCAAATTCAACAGACATGGGTACTTGAATCTAAATAAACATATTATATAGTATATAAAATTCCAAAATAATAAATATTCCATAAAACATAAATATATGAATGTATTCACAATTCAATACTTAGAAAAACAGAAATAACATTTGCTTCAACATTTTAGTGTTATCTATACAACTATGTTGTTGTATCATTGAAAATTCTTAACCAGTATATCCATTTCTCTTCTTAATTCCAAAAGGAATATTCCCCAGAAAGATTTGATCTGCTTTTTGCATTACAACCTGTATCCTACTTTAAAATGGACTCATTTCTGCTTGCCTTATTTACTTCTAGAGTGTTTCTCAGGATTTAAGAAACATCTTAGATAAAATTTAAATAATTGAAAATCTATAAATCATAACACTTATTTTCTATAGCAAAATCAAATATAAAAATGTCTATTTCACAATCATTCAAAATTTAAGCATAATCCAGCAGTTAATCAGACTTGGGAAAATAATAAAATCTGTAGGATAAAATCAAAGTTACATCCATTATTACTGATTTGCCCTTTATTGTCTTTGTGTATGTGTGTATGATTTTATTTAATACACTTAAAAAAAAACTTACTTCATGTGGATGTTTTCTATAAAATTCTCGAATTTCTCTCAATCTGGAATAAAATTCAGCAAACTCATTTGGTCCAGTCAAAGAAGCAATTTCAGCTTTCCTAAGACTTAAAAAAAGATTTATTTATTATTAAAAGTAATTAATGCATCTGAAAAAATATTTTGAAGTAAAAATGTTGAATAATCCAGTTTTAAAAATAAATATCATTACATTAAAAGCAAATTATTAATATAGTTCCAATTTTAGAATCATTATGAAAATACAGAATAATAAATCATTGAAAGAAGATTTAAGACCAGATAATTTATACCTTTAACCCCACACAATAACAAATATTAAATAACTATGATTGCACATTTTATGTATGCATATACTTTTAATACAATTTGTAATTTTCTTATTATAATTCTAATAAATCTAATCCATAGCTTTTAAAAATATATGCCAAAGCATCTAATTATTGATACATGCTTTTATGCTATTAAGGTCTTTTTAAAAGTACTGTTCCTATCTTAAAAGTAATAAGTTAATGTTAAATCTTAAAGCATTACTTATTTGTGGTAATTTATTAACTACAGTTCTCTGCTTGTTTGTGGATGAATGAATGTAACACATGAATAATGTCTTTGTAAAAAGGGTTGTGATGTGTGTGTAGATAAGTTATACTCTTGGTCTAGTTGGCATTACTGGAAAACAAGAGACAATCTACTGTCTTAAATCGCTGACAGACCTGTCAGCTGGCTTGAAAAGTGTCCTTGAAACGATGCTATTTTACAATACTTGAACAGAATTTTGTTTTAAATGACATTAAAATCAAATAAAAATTAAATGTTATTCATTTTCATAATTTTTTTTTCATCAACTTCAGTCTGAATTCTGCAATGAGAAATTTGAATGATTCTTATAGGTAATAAAATCTAACAAAAAAAATTCAAAGGCATGCAGAAACCTACTTACACCTCTCATTAGTAAACTACCTTGGAATAAGCAAAAACAAGTGCTGCCAGGTTAATATAATAATGTAAATATAATATTTAATTACATACTATTATATTCTAATGAGACAAGATGATACTGTAGTTTTAAAGAAATATTCCCAAAATTGCACACTTAAAATTTTATAAATAAAAAAAATCATTGCATATTCTGCTTTTTAATACAATTTTTTGAGTCTTTTTCTATATTAAGAAATACCAACTTCAGAAGAACTATTGTATGAAAAATTGTACCGATATGAAAATTAATTCTATCTTACCCATCTTTATCTTCATACAATTCCTTTAAATTATAAGTGCAATCCATATGTCTCTAGAAAGAAATATAAATTACATTTTTATACATATTCATTCAAGTTTTTCTGTATCATCTTACAAGTAATAATTATATTATTTGTTAATTTTTTTTATAATACATAAAACTATTATGTGATACATTAAAAAAATATATATGAAAGAATATTAACTATTCTAGAATAATTCTAACTGAAATGCAAAACGTAAAGTTGCAATGCCCTCAAACAATATGCAATCCTACAAGGCAAATACAACAATCATATTTTATAAATCTGATTTCTTTAAATCACATTTTTTACATTTATAGCACAGTAAACTATGCAGACATAACTGATACAATAACATAAAACCACTCAATAGTTTTATGCTCATCAAAATTATAAACATCAAAAAAAAATTATCATATATTAGATTTCTCTTTCTTTAATTATAATCTTTTTTAAGGGGGTATTATAATAATGGTTTCTATAAAAAAATTCATAGTTAAGACAGCCAATTATGAAAACAATATCAAATTGTTCAAAAAGTGAAAAGCATATTTTATATATACTACATAGAAATTTCAATGAAAATAGCTTACATCAAGCAGAATCCTCAGACGATGATCTGAATTAATCTGGTCACGATTCTGTAAAATAGATATCCAATTGGAAGATATTTATAACACAATTAAAAATACATACATATGAAAAAAATTTCTCATAGAAGAAATAATTTATTAAATAATCTACTAGCAATAAAGTTAACATATTAAAAGTGACAAATAAAATAGTTTTTTTTAAATGTAATACAAAAAAAGTTAATTTCAAAAAGTGAAGGATACAATGATTGTAACAGGACTGAGTTGAGAGGACCCTCAACGAAGAGAATGGTATGGATTAATTTGGAAACAATAATAGAGATTTTATTCTTTAAAAAATTGAAAAACTAAACTTTCTTCACAATATTGATTTTTGCATTTTCTGATTATTTAATTATTTATTAATTTAGAAATGAAATTTATTTCTAAGTAAAAAATGTACAACAAAATTTAAAAAATTAGCATCGATGAAATAATTTGGCTTGCTTCCTTAGCAATTGAAAATACATTTTTTTATTTTAAATGTAATTATAAAGCATGACAAAAATATTTTTATTTGTATACATTGTCTACACTCCAAGTGAAGCCAAATAGCTTTGGATATCATATTTGCTTTGATTTGTAGTGTTAAACAAAATTTATACAATAACACATATCAAAGAAATATTTATAATTTTTATTTGATTAAGACTTTTTTAATAAAGAAATTAAACAGCCTTCATCAACTAGATGTTTAACCCACCATATTAACAACATTAATTTGGCAATGTCAACCAACTTTGATAAATAAAATATATTCACAACAAAAACATTTAATTTTAAACTGAATTTCCACAATAAATATATTGTATTCCAATTGATAGCTATATTTGCAAAACAGCAAAATTAGTTGGTAGATAAAGCTAGTGAAATTGCTTTAGTTCTTATAGATAAAGAAGATGTAAAAGCTTTGTTTCGCAAATGTTTCAAAAATAATAATAGAATTTGGTAAATAAAACTGATGACTTATCTATTATAGGCCTTGATACGAAATGAAAATGACAAAATCTGTCAGGGTGGCCAGCATTTCTGTTATTTGAATTTCCCTGATTTATCAGTTTTTAAAGAAATTTCACTGGTTATTTTCAGATGTTTCTAGTATTTTTATAACAATATCACATTATTTCATTCTCTATAATTATTATTGTGTGTTTTTTAACTTCAATTGAAAAATTGTTCTACTCTTATAACTAAAATTATTGTAAAGTAAATTCTAATTCTTAAAAAAATTCCTCATTTACTGAAATTAATTGATAAGTTTCAATTAAGTAAGCTCTTTTCCCTTAAGAATAAAGTGTTTTGTTTTCATCCAATACATTCTCTCCTATTTATATTGTTTATCAACATGCAAATTAGAATTAAAAATAGTTTTACTTAACAGAAGAAAAAAAAAAATCATTTACAAATACAAAATGAAACCTCTGCATCAAAATTTTAAAAAAAAATCCTTCAATGAAATAAAAATTTTATTGACTTTTAGTTCACCAGCTATAATTATAATAATAATAAAATCACTTACATGCTGGCCCAATATTTAAAATACATAAAAGAATAAATAAATGCATGAGGAATTTTATACAAACATAAAATAAAAAATACATATATTAGCACTATTTAATTATACTTAAAGAAAAAATTAGCAATAACAACCCTTTCATGTTATCTACAATATCCCTTCACATAAAAAACTTAGTAATGTGTGTTCATAATGATTTAAAAAAAAAATGTTCTTCAGAAATAGCAATAATGGCCAACACTTCATAATTCAATAAAAAGATTTCCGAAAAAAAGAATAGAAAATATCTTTGTATACTTATTTAATCAAAATAAATTGCTTTGGAATTATAATAACAGATCGATATTTTACAACCAGTTTTAAAATATTAATACCCAAAAGTTCTTATTTTTGCTCCCATAACAAATCATAGATTAATTTGACTTTCAAAGGAAGAAAGAACAATTCTATATTTATCTTGGTACTTTTTCATTGGCTGGGCTCAAATGCCGCCAATTGTGAATCAAATGCACTTTGAGTTGCCAAGTGAAGTGAATGACAAAGCAGTCAACAGAATTCTACATTATTTGGTGATTTTTTGCCAAATATCATTTGCTAGAATTCTACATTATTTGGCAATTTTTCGTTGGTACTCAGCTAACAGAAAAGTACCTGTATCTTTTAAAATAAAAGAGACTCATAAAAGATAAAAATCATAACAGTAACAGGGACTCAATTAGGCTTCTTTTACCATAGCAAGCAGAAATATTTTTGATAATTATATCAATAACATGTTCTGAATGAAACAAATAAAAACTGCCAGTAAAAATGTTATATAATTATACATATATACAATAAATTAGATATGGTGGTTAATCTTTCTCTTTCATAATGAATTACACTATCCATAAAATCTGATTTCTATTAATTGCCAATGATGTTTTATTCTACCTAAGAAAAAATACTACTGAATTATCAAGTTTATTAAAACTTACTGAAATATAAAAAAGTCCAGTTATTATAATAAATTTCCCTGACTCTTCACAACTTCTTGGAATTCCGTAATGATTCTAGGTCGATTGGGCAAGTCATTAGATGACAACTGATGATTTATTTTGTACTTTTATATGCTTAATTTGCATCAATAGTAATTTTTCCCCCATACAGGCGTAATGTAAATTTCATTTTTATTTTTTGCAAAATAAATTGTTGAAGGGTATAATCAAATTATTTTTTTTCAATTCCTTAAGAGAAGAAATTTAATAACTTAAAACATTAGTGTTACTGGAAAAATTATTTTTTGAACTTGAGTATGATGTAAAAATCAACTTTGTGGTGCAATATTTTTGGAAGTTATGGCATAAAAATAATTAATTAATCAAAATTCTAATTTTTTTAAAGTCACTAGGAAGTGCAAATTTTTTCCTCCAAGGTACACATGTAGGTGTGTGTACAGTACCAACACATTCAGCTTTACTTTAAGTATAGTTTAAGTTAAAGGCTGCTTTATCAAAAATTATTATTAAAAAATACTTTTATTTAAAAAAATTGAAGAAATGATTTTTAAATCCATTTTGTGTGACAATACGTTTTAATGTTACTGGTGAAACATGAAAAATTTCTATTTTTTAATTAATATTAAAATTGTAAGAAATACATTCTTAGATATATTTTTTTCCGAACTTTAAATCGATTCCGCAATTGCGACAAACAAAAGTTTTAAAAAAAGAAGATGTATTTTTAGATGAAATAATAGAAATAAACAATCATAATAAAGCTCATACATAAAGTGACTAACAGTATCGTTTATTTAGTCAGGAATTTTCAATAGCAACTCGACACTGTTGACATTTTATTTAATTGAACTTCGCTAACTCTAAATGAAATGTCACAAACTTCATATTTTTCATTACACTATATTCAATTAAACACCCGAAAAGTTCGAAAACGCACGCTTATGGTATAGGAAAACACCGGATTACATTCGTGAGTTAAAAAAAATAGGAATGTTTAGACTTACAGAGCTTTTTTTGTACAACATTTCTTTCACCATAGTATCGATCAAACGCTCCCTTTCTTCGTGGTATCGACGCTGTTGTTCCAAAAGTGTCTCCATTTTAAGTATCTTAAATTCAAAACATACAAAACACACAATACCTGAAAATGCAAAAAAAATTTACACAATTGGGACTAGAGGTGGATCGTTCGCGAACGAACCAGTCATCTAAGTGAAAGAACTGAATCGGGTCGCCAGTTTCTGGATTAGTCGTTCGCGAACGAACGACTGTGCGGACCCTGCTATATCAGTTCATTAACTGTGTGTACACAGTCGTTCGTGAACGAGAGTGTGGAACTGGTTATTCACGTTTACGAACGAGTGTATCTAAATCTCATCAGCGGACTCACTGCAGCTTTAATCAACTGATTGAACAGACTTCACTAACTGTTAACTGACTGAAACTTCAATTTGTTTTTTTGCGTGGGCGCTCTCTTGTGTTTAATTAATATTTTGTTCTAAGCATTTGAAACAGGGGATAACAGCCATTGTTGCTATAAATCCCAATACTTTACTTCTTTCAAATTCAATTCAAATTCTCACATATTGAATTTTAATTAAACGCCATTGTGTGATAAAAAAATCATAGTTCTGCTACAATAATGTGTGAATCAAAAAATGATATTTCTCAGGAAAGAATGAGAATTTTTCCTTGTGATTTATGCTCCAAATCATTTTTTACCAGACAAACTTTATCTGAGCACTGTGCATCGCATACCCAAGAAAGAAAGTTCAGTTGTAAAATGTGCAATGCATTGTTTACGAGATCATCAGACGTAAAAGTTCATTATCGTGTGCACACCCGTGAAAAACCTTATAGTTGTGACGTTTGTAACAAGTCATTTTCTCAAAATTCAAATTTAAAGAAGCATTCCCTTATCCACATCAAAGAGAAGCCCTTGTCATGTAATTTGTGTAGTAAGACGTTTGATACTCAAGGACATTTAGACATTCATTACCGGACTCATACGAAAGAGAAACCTTTTGTGTGTGAAATTTGTGGTAAAGCATTTGTCTGTAAGATGTATTTAAAGAGACATTACTATTACCACACTGACGAAAAGCCTTTTGAGTGTACATTTTGCAAACGATTATTTAAACTAAAAAAGGCATTAAAGTGTCATGAACGTACTCATACAAAAGAAAATCCTTACGCATGTAGTATGTGTGATCAATCATTTCCTGTATTGGCTGCTTTGAAAGAACATTGTCGAAAACATACTGGGGAAAATCCTTATGTATGCGATATTTGCAATAAAACATTTTGTCGACAATTTACTTTAAATCGACACTATCTCATACATTCAGGGGTTAAACCATATTCTTGTAATGAATGCAAGAAATGTTTCCGTCAGAAAAGAGAGTTAGATAGTCATATCGAGAAGGTTCACATCCAGAAGAAAACTTACACATGCCATATTTGCAATAAATCATTTATAAAAAAATCTCTATGGCAAGCTCATTGCCTCACTCATAAATTTTCATGTCAAAATTGTAAGAAAGAATTCCATCGAAAAGTTGATTTAAGCAGTCATTCATGCCTATTTAACAGATAAGAAGAATAGATGAATGACATAACTTAAAATATCGTTATAACAGACATTTAGACAAAAAAAAAAGAAAGACAAATGTGAAAAGATCTGATAAACACTTTTTTTTCCCTTCATATTCTTACAACTTTGAATTCCAATTTGTTGTTTGAAATTTAACAGGAAAATCAAACCTACATTTTAAGTATTAAGAATGTAGAAAATTAAATGGAAGTATTGTTAAGAGTCCAAGCAGTGTTTTCAGCTATCACATGAACTATATACTTCAGTATTGAAAGTTATGAGTATAAGTTTTCTCTATTCAAGTTAAGAATAAAAGCACCATAAGTGGAAAAATTCTAGACTTATTTTCTGTTCTTTCTCTATTAAAATAAACAAGAATTGATGTGATTGTTTATTTTTTTTTTAATTTCAAATTCTATAGATTATTTCAGATACAACTTGAATGATGTGGCTGAATGTGAAGAAAAAATTTTATACGCAGATAACTAATTAGCTTTTAAAATAATTATTTTGTGAGAGTATTGCTGATTTTTTTTTCTTTCTCAAATCCAGAGTCATCTAAATATTAAATTATTAACAGATATATTATATATTGGATTAACATTAAATTATATTGGATTCTAATTCTTTGTTTTTAAAATAAAACTGCAATCAGTGGCAAATTTTAGTATTTTGTGACCCTAAGCAGTACACATAATGGAAATTCCTGAAAATAATTGGTTAATATAATTACCTGTTTTTAATTTAAATTCAAATGTTATTTTTTTTATTTTACTGATATTTGAAAAATATATAATTTTTAATTGTGTATGTTATGGAAAAAAATAAATTATTCTGATAGATGCTCCTAAATAATAGGATAATGGATTTATAAACAATTAATTATAATATAAATATGTATTAGTTAAGGAAATGCTCTACATAAATAGATATATTCATATATCTTACTAATTTTTTTAACTACTAGACTAATGATTTATTTTTTATCATAGCAGTTGTTGCACTATTTAATCTTTACTTTGTCAACTATTGGCAAAGTAAAGATTAAATATCCACAATTAGGGAAAGATCTGAAAATTAAACTAGAGTGCAAACAACTGACATTTTTTCATTATCCAAATCCCATACAATAAATGCCAAATCCTCAAGACAGATAACTAAATTTGTATGTTGTTGCCAAAATAGAGATATGTGACTAACCAATTGATTTGGTTGATGACTGGAATTACATTTACAAATATGTATATATGTTCTTATTTCTAAACTATAAAAAATTTCAGATTTTTTTTCCTTTCAAAATAGAGCTTGATATATTTGTCTGGTTTAAGACAAACACAAAACTATTGTTAAATCTTATTCCTACAGTTACATTGTTGAAAATGTGAATTTGAAAAATTTTATGATTTACTTATTAATTTTTTCTTTAAAAATGTAATTTTCTTAAAATGATAATTGCTTAATTTTGAGAATAAGAATACGGATTTTAAAACGTATTCTTAAAGTTCCTGTTTGTAATGAAAGTATATTTCAAATAGAAAGTTGGTTGCCAATTGCATTGTGAAAATTAGTCAAGAAATTTTTTTGATTCCCAAATATTAATGGTTATTAATTTATAATTTTCATTCAGCTATTTTTTTTGTTAATTTTTTTTTGTCTGACTTGTTTTTAAATTAAATTTAATACATATGTTTTTAATTCTGCAGCAAAAATTAAAAAAAATATATTCATAAACTAATCATTAAGTTTAAGTTACTCATTGAAAACAAACAAATACAATAGATCCACATAAATTTGTTTTGTGAGATCATTAAGAGGCTTAATATAAAGTCTGAAATAGTGCTGATGATCTGTCCACTTTACAATGGAAGGAGGGATGCAGGAGCTTCTGAGATTATAGACCCCTGAGCACCCAAAGGCAGAAGTCTGACTTCTAGCTCGTAGGAAAAAGACACATGCTTATCACATTCACTTGCACAGCCCTTTTTACAGGGGGTACGGGGGGCACATCATAGAGCTGGTATATTAATAGAGGGAGTGAAACCTACTTGGGTGTAGGACAAGATAAAACCACATGCTTTCGGGACAGAATTTGTATTCACTCTAACCGCATTATCCATTCCCCATTATATTTCAATGGGAAATCTTTTCTCGCTTTTAACTCTTCAATTTTAAAATGCCATTTAAACTATAGTTAACTATTGCTGTGTAATTAGATAAAAAGAAAGCTTGTAAAGATAGTCTATCATTTCATAGGTATGTACATCATATATATTCTATTTATATCCATTTTAAAATTTTGTAATCTTGATCACTCGGTAATTTTGAGTATTATAACTGAATAATATTTCATAGTTTGGTTTACTTTTTATGTTTAATTTGTTATTAAGCATTATTTAAATGTACATATATTTGCATTATATTTTGCAAATCACTTTATTTTAAGCTCGAATGTGTTACATGTGTTTGACTGAAAGCTTTGCTTGATTTTTTCCCACTAATACAAGTGTTTATATAAACATTATTGTCCAATTAATAATTGTATATTTATTTTAATGTAAATAGCATTCCTTATTATTACAGGAATTATATATTATTTCCAGTATATTATTAATTTTTTACCATAAATATTGGAATTGTATTATACCATAAACAACATTAAATCCAATTTAAGTTTTGTAAAACAATGTTTTATGGCATGTTTACTTTATAGGGCGATTTTCCTTAACAATGCTTCATCAAAAGAAAAGCTTAAAATAAAATTTCACAATTTCAATTTCTACTATTAGCTCACCCTATATATATATCTATCTTGTTCAAAATTTCATTTGTTAAAAAAATACTTTTTATTCATCCAATTAAGTTGAAATAATTTTTTAAAAACTAGTAGTGGATGACATTTGATTTTAATACAGTTTTTCAAATATTAATTCATTAGCTTTTTATTAATTAAGAACTAACTTTCTCTCCAAAAATCTTTTTCCCACCACTAAATAAGTAATGTTAATGATCCAGTTTGTTTTTTCCCCACACTAGTGAGGTTAAGCTTAACATGTTTACGGCCAATTATTTTAAATGATTCTATTTATTTTCATAATTATTGATGCATTAAAAATTAAACATGAATTAATTGACTTTTTTGATTCATTAAGTACTTTTGAATTATAATGCAAAATAAAGAAAATTTAAAATTTCTAATATGTATTTCATTACCCCAATTGATGTAAAAAACTGAATCTTAAGCTTTCTTTAGTCCCTGAAAATTTGTTTATGGATCCCACCAATTACTCTGTATTTTTTTAAAACTTAACAATCTTAAATTTTAATTTGATAACATATGTTTTTGTCTAATGTAGGTAATTTAATAATCATAATTTAGTAC
>JAOUZG010038388.1:0-15338 GCA_026289955.1 Argiope argentata | reverse complement strand
AAGTTCGTGACTTTATGAGAAGTGAGCAATGAATGATTTTCCTAGGGTTGCTTCCGAATCTACCGCACCCCTCTGCCTCCTGACGCTTTGGATCCCATTCTGCCTCTCGGTGTAGACTCGGAAGGTCTGTTCGGTGGACTTCCTAAGAACAAGCCAACGAAAATCCTTGCGAGGGCCTACATCGTGAAGGTACTGAAATGTAACATTTTCAATCTTCCAAATCAGATGGACTGCAACATTTCGTCAAATTGGACAATATTTGTCTTCTGTTGAACGGGAAAACTGAATACTTAAAAAAAGTTAATAAGCGGTTTTGTAACAAATGGATGAAAGTACAATTTCGGGGCTTTAGCTTAGGTCGAAGCTGACATTTTCGAAGGTAATTTTAAAATTAACTTCGATTTTCGCATGTACGGGAAATGGGTGAAATAGCGACATTGCATTGTAGCAACAACAAGAATGTAGATTTGTGCCCAGCACTGACACTGATTAGACACTGACAAAATAAGTTGAAAGGCCGTTCCCCAGTTAACGCGTATCTTAGGGCAGTTGAAATTAGGTTCAAATTTGTCCGTGTGGTATAGCGTTGCTAAAATGAGTTGTCGATCAACCTTCGACATCAAACAGATTGGTAGATTTGCTTAGAGAGGAAGTATGAAACGAAGTGCGGGTAGCGGAGAAATAATACGATTACATTGAAGTCGGTGCATTGATTTTTCTTGTCTCCCAATGTTAATGTATTCGTAGCCGCGATCGTGTAAATAAAAGGAGTGCATGCAAACGTTGATTCACGTCCGTCTTCGAATCTTCGAAGACTTATTGTTTGGTATCGCTCATTCTTTAAATCAAAGCCGACAACTCATAAAATTCAGCCTGCGATAATGTTTCCGTGAACGAAGAACTTTTGAGCAGCTGAGATTCATTTCAAATTGCGTGAGCCGCTCTTTAATCAAACTTCATTTTGTATTGGCTCACCAATACACAGATGAATACGGACAAGAAATTTGGCAGAAATTTGTTAAAAAATTTTTATATTATCGCTCCTCAGTTTTGGTTTGACCTCGATAAATAGCAAAAATAAGATAAATGTCATCACTCCTCTTAAGTAAAGGGAAGAGTACTGCGATATTGTTAAAGCCTTCATTTTCGTTTTGAAAGAGAATTTCAAGCTTTTTACAGTGTTATGGAAATTACCTGAATAATAGTCGATGTCAAAAATATGTGCTTTAAGATATTTCATTAAAATTTTGTGTCAGCGAATGTCTGACATTTATAATTTTACGGAAAATGAATATCTTCCGTAAAATGCCTTTTGATAATAACTAATCAAATTAATCAGACAACAATATAAAAGCTGACCCTAAATCCGAAAATCAGACTTTTCTGAATATCGTCGTCACAATGCATAAATATCTTCGGTTATTAGCTAGTAAACCAAATACTAAATCAAACCATTCATTTTGATTATACTTCTAACACAATTCGACAAGAAAATCGAATACAATTTTATTTGAAAAAAAAATCTAAAACGTGAAAACACTTATAACTTTATGGCATCGCAGTAATTTGGTAGTTTTCTTTTAGATGCCTATACTGAAGCCAGATGGAGGCTTCATCTACAAAAACTGCCGGAATCGGAGGTGTATTTTACATTTGCAAGCATATCTTGACATATTTAATAAATTAATAAACCATTTTCGAAATTTTCAGCAACTCATAAACTACCGATACGATTAGAAAATCTTTCTTCTCAGAAATCTGGTGCTAAAACAGATAATATTATAATTCAAATGAATTTCTCTTTATAAGAACTCTGAAAACATAACTAGCACAAAACAGACTGTAATCACCGTATTTAAATTTATCATTTGTAATGTTCTATTGCTGTGTGTTGGATACGCTTAAATATTTTAAATGAGGTTTACAAAATAAGCGAAGGTATTCTTTGCAAATCCAGATTTGGGCTTTATTATATTCAATATCTAGAGCATATCTAGAGCTCCTTCGTATGAACCCAGTGCGCCATCTCTTTGTCTTTGATTGCCGTTACATCTTGAGCACATTCGGAAGAGCAACGAATGAACTTCTCGCACTTGTGGTTACACATTGCTCATTGCAAACAAATACCAACGGATGTATTTAACAACGCTTGAGATTTAAATTGTGGATGGTGACGTTATTCAATTAATCACTTCAGATATCTGACGAAACGTTATATTCCTAGGATTTCATTTGAAGCTTAATTACTTTTTTAAATGTAACGTTGGGAATTTTGCGCAAAGTCTCCGAAAAAATTGATCGCGGTGCCACTCTTGCAGGCCATAAATTTGGAGCCTTCGAAAGTTACGAACACGACAGACCCTTATATTGTCCTGCAACTGGGGAAGCATAGACTCAGCGATAAGGAGAACTACATCTCGAAGCAACTCAATCCTGTGTTCGGCAAGTAAGCACTGACTGCACGTTTTTATTTTAATATAAAAATAAGAAAAGTTCTCATAAAAGACTTTAGTATTAACTGTGAAACTCAAATGGGATTCGTGCATCGAATAATTATATTTTTAAATTTAAAGTCTAAAGTCAGTTATAGACGTTATAATTGGACAAAAAAATTAAATTTTCCAAGAAATGTATGGATTTTTGGTTTAATCCTTATGGTGACTTATTCCCAAACAGAAATCATCTAATTATAAATGAAGCCAAACATCACAGGTATGATTAGTTGATTATTATATGTTGTTGTTGTTACTTATGGCACTTGCTATGGACAAGCCCCACTGATACATCAGCATATTTTAAGCCGGAGATATGCGTCTCTTGTATTACAAGTAGCACCATCTAGGGCCAAAAGTACGACTTAGTTACACACACGTCACAACCCTTTTTAGGGAGCGGACTACATTCATGCATCTCAGATCGTAATTTGGACCTGGAACAAAGAACGATAATCTCTGACCCAGTGTTATTATTCTCAGAATGGAGGACTTTGTGACCAAGGCAGATTTAACGAGCGCCAGCCGCCACACACTCGGGGAATGTTTCGGCCGGGGAGCTTCGAACTCGCAACCTACGGAGTACTAGTCCAATGCTCTACCAATCAGGCTATTCCGGCCATGATTATTATATGTAATAAGATTAATTGAGCCAATTGCAATAGTTCTGCCTTACTTTTACACTCACCGTCTTAAAACCGGACAATGGAGAAGGAAATCTCCGCCTTGTTCATAAACAGTTCAAAAGGATGGAAAGTATGCAAATTCAAAGTATAGCATGTAATATGCCATACGCTTTTTGTCTGTTCTTTCTTCGTAGATCACTTCACTGCAAGCCACGCACATGTATAACAGAACATTCTGACACTTTGTATTCAGATCTTTTTACTTCCTCGGCCCGCTCGATACAAAATAATAAATGGAAAATTGGAGTTAGAGATGCAATAAATTGAACTTTAATTTGTGTTCAAGTGCATATGTCAGATCCCTTCTCTGTTCCCAATAATCCTTAGAGTTCGTTTTTCTGCCGAAGAGATCATCGAAGTGACCATGATACGTTCCTGTATTTCCATTTCACTGAAAATTAGGACCAATTGAGCGAGTGCAGAAAAACGACTTTTTACTTTCGCAGTACTCAAAAGAAAAAAAAGGAAAAGCTCTTGAAATGTGAAATTACTACGACTTCCGTTAGGGAAACTGATTTATCAACCCATGTGTACCCCTTAACCTACAAATACGGACTATATACGATGATCGTGTATAGCCCGAACTACAAATAAATGTTATTGATTTATGTTATATTTTATAGATTGATAATAATTCTTTTGAATATATTCCACAGTTATTACATCAGGTTGTAATTACCTATCCAATAACCCACAAGACCCAACTAGTTGTGTATTGTACAGAGTATTTATATTCCGTAAGTCGTGTGCACAAAACGATCTGGAACTATCAAATGATTCGAAGTCAGTGCTACTTTATTAATGTTTTCAATTCCATCTTTTGTAAACGTAAATTGTAGGTTAAAAGGCTAATTCAAAACAATAGCAGGAGAAATCTTGTACATTGTCTTTTCTCTTTAAAAATTAACATTCTTCGGAATTTTAAGCGAAATAATTGTGACACACTACCTGTCTGATTGTACGGTTGTAAATAAGATAACTCAAAATGTAAGAATTTAGAAGTTCTAGTGATCAGCAATTCTCTTGTAGTAGCCAATGTCGATGGTTGGAAGGAAAAGTTAACAGTTGGCGGTATGATATATATATATATATATATATATATATTCTAATCTCGATTATTGTTTTTTCACCAACATGCAATTTTTTTCAATTCTGCGCCGATTTACATAACTAAGATGAATGAATAATACGGATTATGTCATTCCATCACTTTTTCCTGGCGTCCTTGTATTACTACAGAATTGTGTTATTTTTAATCACGCAATTATGATTGCACTTATCGATCGAATGTAAGGATCACTTTGGCTTGGGTCCAAATTGATCAACTACTAGAGGCGTCCACATTAAATACGAACATCCTTCATTATCGTAATAGCCCCTTCCTCATTTATCGTGGAAGGCAAATCTCAATTAGTGAAATAGAGATTCAGAGCAGAAGGCCTAAGAACGCCTTCAGATGAGTTTAATAGTAGAGGATTGTTAAACACATTTTTAATACCGCTCAAACTCTATGCTACTATTTGTTGCTTTAATTATTTCTACTTTTCATTTTTTTACTGCAAGTATTACTAAACCTTAAATATTTTTTTCTTAAAATTTGCTGTCAGCAGATGTCACAATTATAAAATAAAATTTAGGTTATGAATCGGCTACCTAATACTTCATTTCTAAAAAATATTTTCAACGAGCATAAAATTTTTTTCATAATTTCAAAATTTTTGTTCGAAAAATGATAGCAAAAAAAATATCATCTTTACTAAGATAAAAATAAGTAATTTAAAAAAGAAATCTATCAAAATTCATTAATTGGTTTTTAGGTATTTATATTCTTATTTAAGAACCAAAATTAAGACAATGATTTTAAAAAAACCGCACTCTAGTTTCTTTTCTTTTTTTTTCTTTTTTTGCATTTTGCATTTTGGAATGAATATCTCACTACGAAGGAACCAGTTCGAGCACTAAAATAAAAGCTTAATGAATTATTTGTCACAACTATTACAGACGAGCTCCGCCAGTCTTCACTATATCACAGTAATTTTTTGCAGGTGCTTCGAATTTGTGATCAACTTCCCTATGAACTCCCTGCTGCGCGTTCAGCTATTCGACTGGAACCTGGTAGGGGCGGACGAACTGATTGGGGAGACAGTAATCGACCTAGAGAATCGATTCTATAGCAGGCATCGCGCCACTTGTGGACTCGCCAGATTCTACGAAACGTGAGTGATCTACTGCCAATTTTAATCTCTCGTATTCGGAATAACCTCAAGTTTCGAACCTTCCAGAGTTAATTTTTTGGAATTCAAAAGCTTAGTGAGCTAAAATGAGAAAATATGGTTTGTGGGTTTCATATAATAAGGATAAAATCCACAGATTCTGCTGCACCCAATATTGATTGGTGAATATGAAGAACAAAATTAAACCCTCAAGCATACCAAATATATTTTTGGCTCCAACGATGTATTTAAAATTACAAAATCTCCTAATAAAGCCCACATCAGATAACAAGGCATAAAGGACAATTTTTTTTCCTTTTATATAGCACATTTCTTAAATCTTCGTTATAATTAAATTAAATCTATTTGATTATTGGCTGAATTATTTATGATTTGGAGACGTACAATCTATAAGGAGTATAAAGTATTTAGTTTAAAGCTAAGGTGAGCTTAATAATGACCAAATCTCCATTAACACCATGAATTTAAATTTTGATTCATCGGCAGCAGTTATCTGACAATGAGCTTCCTGCTTCAGAGCCATGGGTCTCAGATTCGAAATCAAATTACACTTGAAGTCTATCATGTGCCTAGATATGCTGAATTTTAAACCCGGCGTCGAAGAGTCATGCACTCCTCAAGTAGTTGTATACAGAAATTTTTGAGTGATAGATGGCCGGTGTAGATGTCGACCACACAATGCAAAATGGCCATCCATCCCGAAACAGTCTCATTACTGATTCAAAGTGGGACATCATTACAACAAAACTGTCACTTATTTGGATCACCCATGATTTTTTTAAATGACTCAGAACACGAATGTAGTTTTGTGAATGGTTTTCAGGACGGGTCCAAATGCGTGGCGGGATGCCCTGAAACCGAGAGAGATCTTGCAAGGAGTGTGCCGAGAAAGTGGGCTGGACGGACCGCATGCCGAAGACAGGAGAATACGAATAGGGAAGGTGGTCTATGAGTTCGAAGAAGAGTTTAAAGGCGAGTCGAAGGCACTTTTCCGCCATTTTCTTTTCTTTAAACTGATTTGTTTCACTTGTGGCTTGAGAATATTGAAATGTGTGCATGGTATTTCAGTGTTACCAAAACCTATTAACTGGTTGATAACATTTAAATAAATTCTGCATCCCAAAATCACTTTAAGTATTTCCTTTCTTTCTTGAACACAAAACTTAAAAGGAAAATTCTCCAAAATAACCGCCTCTCCCGAAACCATTTTTCGAATTATGTCAGTGAACATAACAGGAATGAAAAAGATAAGCAACAGCATTACTGAATATTCGAACATGAATAATATGTAATAATTTTAGGATTTCAGAAAACTATAAGGTTTCTTTATTCGTTGCACCAACGAAGCAAGTTATAAAGACGAAATACGGCGCTAGATGTGATTGAGACTCGAGTTTCCACTCATTTTAAATTTGTGCAACGCCGGCGTAGTAGGCTGTGAAGAAAAATTTTGACATCTTGATTAATTTGGAGCAATTAAAGACCCGATCAAAAATTTTAACTATCCTCACTTAGAAAAAATGTTCTTGCCTTCGAGGTTCGGTAAGAGTTGCTCGCAAACGGCATGAAAGTGTTACTTGAGAGAATGAGAGAGAGAGCACCGCTCCGAAGGCTGGGCAGAAACAGAGCTTCCCGTTGAAAGTGAATGGCATAACGCCGGGAGTTATTCACATCTTGGTCTATTAGACGGAGAATGACTTTATCTTGTTTAGAATGCCATAACAAACAAAACGATTGATCAAGTAATTTAATAATTACAAGTTGCACCACGATTTCCACACAATCCAAGTTCTCTTTTTTTTCCAATTACGAAGAACAAACTCCCGTTTCACCGAAAAAAGACAATTTCACATTTTAACCCTTAGTAACCCAGTGCATAATTATTTGCCTAATTCAAGGATTTATTTATTGTTCTGAAAAATGAATATGTGTAAATATTTTCAGTTGAATCTCCTCGACAAATTAATCTACTTTTTATTATGTTGTAGGTATTTACAACTACCAAAATTTAAAAATAAATAACAAAATGAGATACCGTCTTGAATGGTGCCAGCGAGACACCATCCGATATTATGCAGAATTGAATTTTTTTTCAGTATTATTTAGAAACTAAATAAGTTTTTCGTATAATAGAAGCAATTGAAAGAGGATTTCAATGAATTACTGAAGGAATTCACGTTGCAAAGAATCTGAAAGCTTATAGGAGCCAGACAAAAAATTTCGAGTTATTTGCAAAAATGTTACAAATTTTGAAAAGAATAAACTGCTTCAGTTAAAAAACATATTGAATATGAATGTGCAGCAAATAATTTCTGTGTGGGGAAGAGAAATTAGTTAAACATGGAAATAACTTCACTTTTTATTTTAACTCGAATTGCTTTTCATAGTCATGCATGAAAATTTTATTCTGATCCTTTCTTACAATTAATTGAAATTCGCGTGTATTCTTGAGTGAAAGCGACATCTTGATTGTAGAAAAATTCTACCGAGTCTCTGCTTCCTGGATATGTTGAACTTCAAATTTCCAAAGAAAAGTTATTTGGAAAGAGTAATTTTTGAATCAATAATTACTCTTCCGAAATAAGTCAGTTTTGAGTCAATTATTTTACCTAAAATAACTTTTTCTGTCACTGAGCAGAATGATTCAAATATATTCCAAGTAAAACCAATGCAATCTGGTGTGTACTGTTGTTGTCGTAGTTTGTAATATCACTTGCCATGGACAAGATCGTTGACGACCAACAGTGATTTTAAGCCGAGATGCTTCTCTTATTTCTAGTTTTACCAACTAGGACCAAGAATACTAGGCGTTGTGTACAGTAGAACCTTCTAACAAATTTTGAATAGAATATTGCGCCATTCGTATGTGCATTAATTAAAAGGCATAGAGAGTTCCCTATAAGAAATTTGGCAAATGACATTCAAACCCGAATTGTTTCGTACCATGTTTATTACCTCGAACACCCTTTGTAGTCTTGCCACAAAAATTATTTCAAACTGTTTCAAATTTTGGAAAAAACACACCAAAAGGAAATTAATCAAAATGCATATTAGATTTTCTGCCTTATGCTATAAAATACAAAAAAGGCCAAACTGTATTAGTGTGCGAGAATTCAATCGATTTAGGAAGGGTAAAATAGTTTAGTAAATATCCACAAACAGGATACAGTCATCAACAAAGCGCTTGTCAAGGAGAACAATCAAAACTTTCATTTCTGAAAAACCAGGTAGGACTCCCCCCCCCCCCTCGGAACTACTGACACAATTTCAGCCTCGTTCGTTATCTAAAATTCCCCCTGCCCGATGAGTGGAGCGTGCGTTCCAGTCTCACACGTAATGAACTAGAATGCGCGCTTCCGTTATTGGCCATCCGTGGGGAGGGATGGGGGAATCCGCTCCGACGAACCGGGATGTTTCCATTCTTTTCAACGATTATTATTTTTTTTTCGCTTTAGTTGAACTTTATTTGCTACCTATTTATAAAAGAAGGATTTTGCTATTCTTTCTGGACACACCAGAGTTCTGGAATATTTTGTACTCTCTCGTTTACAATAAACATGGTTAGATCAGTTAATCTAGTGAATTAAATTAAATTTTGATTTCATACGCGAGTGGTGCAAACTTGCAACGAATTCGAGAAAATGCTGATCATAATTTTTTATAAGTATGAAATATAAAAGTTGAAAATAATTAAAATTAAAAGGCTTTTATAGTTTATTCGAAAAAAGAAAATGTTTATAAAAAGTTAAAGAAACGAAATCAGAATCGTTTACTCTTGTTCTCCGAGAAATAAATATTCACAATTTAAAATAAATTAAGAATTTGAATAAAATTCCACTCTTTTTAAAATACTTATGACAAAGCCAAGAACTTTTATGTTTTGATCTCCGAATTTTTTAAGGAAAAACTTTTTATTTTAATATTCTTATAACAGATCATTTTTAAATATGTTTTGTCATTTCCATTTTTTTAACAAACTATTATTATTATTTGAAAATAATTGAAAATTTACCTGTCATCGTTGGGTTAATGACTGATCCTAAAAATTGAGGAGTTTCCATCTAGGAACAGCCTTTACATCTTTCACTTTTTTCATTTTTGGATTTTTCATCTCTCACTTTTTCATTTTTGGAAAAAAAATATTTAAAAAATCATTTTAATTTTCCTTTTTCATCCATTTTGGATCAAGAGTAGGATAAATCTTCTTATAAAAATATTTAAAATGTTATTTTAATCACATTTATTATTTAAGAGTGTTTAGCAATCTCCTCCCCCACCCCTCCTTTTCAGGCTTAATTTTTCGAAAATCGTGAGGATTATTCTCCCTTTTTACTGCACCAATTGAAATTTGTTTAGTTTCTTTAGAACTTCTGTAGGGGGAAAAAAATGTCCCCTTGTTTTCCAGATGACCGGGAGAATATGGCTTTGGCTCTCCTCCACCGCTGGAAAGACATTTCGCCGGCGAAGTACTCCCTGGTGCCAGAACACGTGGAGACGCGCACTCTTTACAATCCCAAGAAACCACTGGAGACGCAAGTATGAGAGTTTCGAAACATGGGCTATTTTCATACGTTCCAAATAAAACACGGTGCTCATTGAACTAAATTTTTTCATTAAGTGTCGATGGGTATGAAAATCACATTCTCATTGCATTGTTTGATAAAAAATAAAATTTCCCTCACAATAAGTAATTTGATTTAAAGGAAATTTTTCAACCGTTGATTGATAATAACGACCCGCCCTTGGCTACCAGTTTGCTCACCTTCCCAGATTATTGCCTTTTTAGACTCTTAAATTATCAACATGGGTTGCATTTCTTTTTTTAAAAAATCCACCTTATAATTTGATATGACTAAAACGTGAATTCAATTTTAAAAAATTTACTGCAATTTACAAATTTTATACGTCACGAAATAAAAGCGGAAACAGAAATCCTGCAATAGATTGAATGATTCGGGGAAGCACATACTTCAATGTTTTGATAGAGAGTTAGAATCCCATTATAGCATTTAAAAATATTGTTTCAGGTAGTATATATCAAATTTAATTAAAAGTAATATTGAAGTCAAATTAGAAATTGTACGCCTCATTATTTTTAATTTGTCTTAACCTGCCTAAAAGAAGCAAAGGGCCTCTTTTTACATATTAAGACCATATATAGAGCTTTTTCATTATATGATTGCTTTATAAGATATGAGTATATATCCATAAGCAAGTCATACAGCTAGACTTAAGATTACATACGGCACCAAAATTTCTATATTTTTGAGCGATTTCCCGCCGAATATAATCGGGGTAATTTTTTACTACAACTTTAGAAACCACTTGTTAACATTTCTTGTATACACTCAGGAATGCAAACTTAAAAAAAATTAGACAATTGATATGAAATGTACAATAATCTTAAGTCTAACTACGATTATTTATCTGGCAATAATTAAACCTACTCTTGCGCTTCGTTTGACTGTTTTTAAAGCCTATTTCTGAACTTCTATTATATTTTCTTTCTTCTGTCTGAATACTCTCTTTCATGACATAGTGGAGTGTCTTCAAAACTGTCTTAATAATATTTTGCAGCCCTATTAATAAACTAAGAGAAGCGCTTGATTCAGTACAGCTGTAAAAATGTTAAATGACTGCAATACGAAATTAGTATGATATTTTATATATATATCTGACTGCTGTCGTTCGAAGGCTAATAATAAATTCAATTTCTGTGCCCCGTGTGTTAGCGTTGTATGTAACGTACGTGGTGAGAACAGAGTGAGGAACATCAATTTTAAGTCACGACACATTATGTGCCAGTGATAATGCTTCATTCGATGATGCTTATTAGCCATTTGCGGTGTCGGCCCGATTCTGATTTAAACTGATTGTCTTGGTGACAAATACACACAGATTCTTCTAAAGAAAAAGGAGCATGTAGTTCTATTTGCATAAGTGATCATTGCCACAGCTGACTCTCCTCGGTCGCAGGAGCTGAAATTTCCTTTCAAGTGGATACCTTGATGCAGCCGTGGATATTAGAACGTCATCTGTGTTTACTTCGAGCATGAGAATGTGAATGTGGAGGAAGTATATAATGTATAAATACATATTTACAAAAGCCCAGCAAATAACACATCACAGCAAGTCGCAATGATATTAAGTATCAACAGCAGACCTTTGGTGTCCGCACATAGAAGAGCTATATTTTTAAAGTAAGCGCTCAAATACATGCCCTCAGTAGCCTTGCATATTTGGATAGTTAGTACCGAATTAAGAATTTGTATTGCATTTAATCTACGTAGTACGATTTATCCAATTATTTTACTTCACTCATTGACAAAGAGTACCTTGCAGCGATCATTCTTTATTCTTGCGATCTGGAGTGAAAATGTTGCATTTCTCTTTATCTGTTGAGTACATCTTCGAAATATTTTTTCATTACTTAGAAATTCTCAGGGGGGGGGGTCGTAGCGAATTCTTACAAATATATCTCCATCTCAACACTTTTCCACTTTCTAGTAAATGGAATAACACAAAGAGAAAGTAATATAATTATCAAACAATTCGATGCAAAGATTTTGGTGAATGTTGGTGAACATGCTTTTCGATATTTCCTTTTTTCTATTTATATTTGTCTGTCCACACAGAAAAACAATAAGAAGTATGGGTGTGAAATCTGAAATGTGATCTTTAAACCGATATAATAAATTAGTGTCTTATTTTAGATGAAAAATGACTTCATCTGCCTGTGAGAGTCAGTGTGAAGGCTATAATTCAAAAGACTGCCCTATAGTTAAAGCAACTTAGATCGCTGATATTCTTTTTATCATCGGAAGTGTAGATGTGCAGTACATTTTAGGCCCACTGTGTAGAAGAGTTCATTATCTATTAATCTGGATCCCTATATCTGAACACAACAGTTCACGAACAAATTTATCGTAGTGTTGTTGTTGCTGTTCTCGTGTTCCAAGGATAGTTCATATTGAAGGGATAAAAATACAATTAAAAGTCTTTAAATTCTTTTGGAAGTCTTAATTATTGCCTCCGGTGAAGATGATGCTCTCAGAACTATACAGGATATCCCATGATAAAGGAAAAAGTTTCTAACTGGAACTAATCCTATTTTGATGATGTTTGGGGTGGCTGCTGGACACACATAAATGTGATTGGTCATAAGCTGGAGTTCGGGACAATGTTTACATGGAGATTACGATCTTTTGTTGTCCGGGTGGATTCCCATGCCCCGATCAAAATCCTTTCGAAGTCTGGCGATTGCTGATGAAATATTTCTAGGGCAATCATATTCTGTAAGTAGGGATTTTTATAAGTTGGAGAAGTTAACTTTTGTCTATCCACTGCATTTGCACAGAGAATGTGATAGTGGTGCATTTTTGGTCAGGGCTTCTGGCTAATAAGTCCGCACATTCGTTTCCCTCGATATTCACTTGTGCTGGTATCCAGTGCAGTACGCAGGATTTCCCCTCGATGTGCAGTTGTTCTAGGAGAAAAATAACGTCGGATGTAATGTTGGCCTCTCCGTTTTCGATAGCTTCGAGAGCCGATCTAGAATAAGAAAAGATTATTAATCCTTCTGTAGAAACTAAAGCATGCGAGTCATTCAAGTAAAGGGCTAAGACTTCTTTGATTGTCACGATTTCACTAGTAAAGTTACAGGTGATTATTCCAATATAAATTTTGTAACTGTGGGTTCTGCCATCTGGACATAGAAGTAAAATACCAGCACCTCCATTGTTGAGGGACTTGTCCGAGAAACCGTCAGTGTAGGCAACTGCATACTTACTCTAAGAGACTTCTTCAATCGTTTCAAGCCTTTTTTTTTCTTGAGTACATTACGTCACCTTTTTTTTTTTTGGAACAAGGCTGGAACAACTCCAGATGAAATTTGATATTGACTGGCGGTTTCTTGGCGCAAGGGGCTTCTGTAGGAAATCTGGATGTTCTAATGGACGTTCTTATTTGGTAGGTTTTCTGATTTCTCTATCATGCTGGGGAGTTGAAGACCGTTTAAGCCTGGTCAGACTATTCCATTTAGCGAATACTCTGGTCGAGATAGGATTAGTATTGTTACTTCGTTTTTTATTTGTAAAATTGATGGTGGTGAGTTTGGTCCTTCTTTCTAACGGTGGCAGGCCATATTCTTGTCCGGCTTTTTCGCTATTCGTCGATGAAACAACGCCTATGATAATTTTGGAAGCCGGATTTAAGACGTAATCTATTTGATCTTTAACGGAGGTGGAGGTAGGATTCCAAATTGTGGCGACCTATTCTAGCACCGGTCGAATAACAGTGTGGTAAATGCTTTTTAGAGTTTCAGGTCTTGATATCTAAGAAGTTCCACAGAGTTTTCTAAGGATGTTTAGTTTTTTCAGAGCTCTATTAGCATTTTGTTCGATGGGCTTTGTAAAACGTAGATCTGGATCCATAGTTACACCAAGGTAGATTGGCAGGTCAACCCGTTTTATTTGAGATTAATTGATTTTGATGTTAGCATTGTAACATCTTAGGCCGGGCTCAGGTCTTTGAGAAATAAAAATTTATTTATTCCCAGCTATACTACATAAATATCACGTACAGTTACACCTGTTCTTGATTAATTAGATTACAAGCACATAAGTAGAATCAGATCAGAGTTCTATTAGGGGAAGGTACTGCGTTTCCATATAAGCAAGAAAACTCTCCCTGAGGTGAAGAGATAAGACGGAGTTCTTGAAACTCCCCCAAGGTTCAGCCCGAGGCTCAGGGCTTATCCGCTCTTTGATTAACCTGATGCGATTGCCGGAAACGTAAGTTGATGAACTTCGCTGAAAGAGCATCTCAGAAGACAAAGTTAACTAATCGAAATTT
Organism: Argiope argentata; assembly: GCA_026289955.1. Lineage (NCBI taxonomy): Eukaryota > Metazoa > Arthropoda > Arachnida > Araneae > Araneidae > Argiope > Argiope argentata. The sequence continues at coordinate 1,073 of JAOUZG010038388.1, read as the reverse complement.
CCCAAAGCTCTGATGAACTTTTACACTTCGACGAGACGCTCGGCGTTCCGAATGTGATTCCCAATGTTCAGATGAACTTCACGTGGGCTCAGCCTACAAGGCGAGGCTGCCTACAATACACTCCGAATTCTGTCCTGAGAATTTCCCACAGAATTCCAAGCTGAATTCTCGTTGCTCCAATCACTAACGCCAGCTTCGTCCGCTGACTTCCTTCTCTGTCACCATTTTCCGTCTCCTTTTTATTTGGGTCTCATATGCATAGGTCTCCAGTGACAAATGGCCAATCCGCATATTTCCCAATTTTCATTTGACCATCTGACCTAAGATACCTTCCCAATCCAATGAGAGGGAAAAGCATCGATTAGCAACCCTCAGATTGTCGACCCCTTCCTTTAAAGGGGTGCTTACCCCAGAAGAAAGAAAAGGCTCATCTGCCGTTGGGTCCTTTTTGTCGGTTTGAAAGGCAGGCATCTCATAACACATGTCCATTTCAGTTGAGACCTCCCAAGTCGCACAGGCACATCTGGAATCAGCTTTAATTCGCAATGCATACCAGATGTCTAAATTCTTTTGCTATTAACAAATTTTTCCGCTGTCAGTGAATCTTTCAGTTAGAAAGGATTTTTTTGCCGTGGGAAACTTAGTTCGTATTCTTTCCGTCGCTTATTTGAAGTTGTCACTGCATTAAAGTTTCTTTGATGTGGTCTATCAGTGGAGAAAATGCAGTAGTTGGTTTTATCTGCGTTGATTGTTAATTTAAGATCTTCTGCCCATGTTATCATACTTTTGTTCAGTTTATTTATAGCTCTGTATCCAAGCTCTGTATCTGTTAGCTCTGTATCTATTGACCCCAACTATAAAAAATAAAAGCAAAGAATGTGCATTTTTGATTTCCTACACTGTACCGTGAAGCGTAAAACGCACTGTGCGAAAAAGTCGGGCACTGCTACTAAAACCTAATTTCACCGAAGCTGATTCCATCTTTACTTTGTCTTTACTTTTTGTTTGTTTGTAGTCTTTACTTTTTGTTTGTAAAGATTTGTATTATCAGCAACATTTATGCTCAATCCCTG